>JAOEHI010031348.1:13807-24405 GCA_025447815.1 Percopsis transmontana | reverse complement strand
TGAGCGGGCCCGTCTGCGTCTGGATCTCAGGCAGGATGGTGACCGTCCGCCCGTGGGAGTCGATGGCGGTCTTCTTGCCCTCTCCCCCTCGCTCTCTCTCCCCCCCTCGCTCACTCTCGCCCTCTCGCCCTCGCTCTCTCTCGCCCTCTCCCCCTCGCTCTCTCTCGCCCCCTCTCTCTCTGTGCATGTATGGGTGTCTGATTGCAGGAGCAGGTTCAGGTGTGCGGAGCGAACGGTTCCGGCTCATTTTCAATCAAGACTACTTTGTAGTCAGTCTCATTCCAGCATTATATTCTCTTGCGATTATTATTATTCCTTTAACCCTCCATGCCTGCCTAACCCTCTGTCTCTGTGTTTCCCCCTGTAACCTGCTCCTGCCTTCCCTGCTCACGTCTTCCGCCCGCCAGCCTGCCTGCCTGGCCTCTTCACTCTTCGCTGCCCGCTGTCTGTCTGTGCCTTCACCTTCATCATCGTCTGCCCGGACGGATTATTGCCTGCCCTCTGGTTTTTGTCCCTGCCTGCCAAGATGAGTCTGTGAACTCATCTTGGCCTGTCTGGGTCTGCGCTTGGATTCTATATCCTCCTAGTCCGTGACACTAGCATACCAGGGATGCGCTTGCAGAGACAAGAGCGTGTACTCTGGTGTCATTATATAGATGGAAATTACCTGGTATGTCCATGAAATCATCCAGGTTAGGCTGCAATGGCATCAGGCCTGGCTGGATCATATCAGCATTGCTGGTGTAAGCTGAAGAGTAATAACATAAGAGATTGAGAATACACAATTGTGGGTAGTTACACATTTAACATAAACAAATATGCATATGTTCAAATTTTTTTTACAGGTAAACATACAGTCCACCAGTTGCAGGAGCTGCTAAACTTTGTACCCTTTGCTGATGGACCTGATCGCCATGAAATCAAAGTGTTTGATACTCACTGTTGTGCCGGTCGCTGGACCAGGGGCATGGCTTCTGGGTCATGGTGAACAGTGTGTCCGAGATGTTGGAAAGGAAGCAGTCCATGTCAAACATGTGGGCCTCTTCCGGCACCGATTCAGACTTCTGGTACATCTGACTGGACCAGTTTTCCAGCTCAGCTTGGCAGATCAGACCCTGGACCAGATCATATATTGGCATTAAAACCTCGGGCCTTTTATAAAGAGGTCGAAAAATCCAGCAAACAAACAGAGAAAAGAATGGCAAGATGATGGCAAAATAATTAATTCATTTAGCAGATACAGTATTTATAGCTTGCGAATAATTAGATGCCCAGTTACCCTTGGAAACTGTCTTCAAATACACACTATGAGCACAATGACAAATGCGATGGATGCTGTGAATCTGCTCCCACAATTGTCTGAAGTTTCAGACAAAAATACATTAAGCCACTAGCTTTTCCATGCAGGAGTAGAAAGCAAGCACTCACAGTGCACACATAACACACTCACAGTACACGCATAAAACACTCACAGTGCAAGTAGATCAGATGCCGTATTTGGTATCAGCTTTGAGAGGTTTTCCTTCACTGTATCTTCATGTTTTGAAGACTAACAGGCTGAATTTATAGGGAAACCCATATTGAGCCGGAAACTGTTTTGATTACGTCTGTGCCTACGACACCCCCCTGTTATATTTATTTATCTATTCTTCAATTTATTTTCTCGGAGGGAGAGCATAAAAAATATGACGAGTAGAAATTAAGTAAAGTTAGATTTTCTGTGTGTGTGTGCATGTGCAATAAATGATAGAAAAGCAGTCTCTCCATATTTTTCAAAAACACTAGCCCCCCTACAAGTTATCATTATGTTGGCTTTGTTCGTTTATTTTTTTTTACGTTTCACTGTTTCAATGCGAGCGCAAGTCTTTTGTCCCTGACCTGATTCTAGAAGTCGCCCTCACGTGTGGACCGAAGCCCCCTGGCAATCAGGATTCAGGAAGGAAAATACTAACATCCACCTCATGTATAACATCCCCATCCACGTGACATTACAGTATACAGTATACAGTATAGTCTATACTAGTGATTTGCTAGTTATTGCAACATACTAACTTTAACTTAACTTATACGTAATGTGTGTGTGTGTGCGTGTGTGGTATATTGGCTGTGTTTGTAGAACTAAAACTGTCACCGAGCTTGGAAATGTAGAGCATAAAAACCATGGTTTAGTGATCTTTAAGGACAGTCTAGTGGTCTAGGTGTTGGACTCCCAGCCGGAAGGTCGTGGGGTCGTGCATCATCCTTCAGCAAGATGCCTAACCCCTACCTTCTCCTTGTATGTAAATGATGCTCTTTTGTACAATTATACACACAAATATTCAAGTACTTTGTGTCCATTGCTGACACAAGTTGCGTCGCTTGTTTTATGCCCCCCCCCCCTCTCTTTTCATCTTTCATCTGCTCTCTAACTTTTAGCTTCACCAAAGCAGACCTCTGTGGCCAGTCATCTGGAGCAGGGGTTTTCAAAGTCTGAGACTGTGGGCCCCCCCTCAGACAAAGCTTAGAAAAAGGCGACCTCTCACCCCTATGGGATCATGATTATTGATCCCATAGACAGACTCAACAGTTGAGCCAAGATGGCCTAATGTTGATGTTTGACATAACTTCAGAGTACAACAAATGCCTCTCAGAACTATCTCTTTAACCAAATCACATACACATAAGCTATTCTACGTGATCTCCTTATGTTAACTAATGTAATACTCACTTCCACTCACTGAGCCTGCCCTGAAACTGTTTGGAGCCCCCCTGAGGAGGCCCGCCTCCCACTTTGAAAACCTCTGATCTGGAGGATTTGGATGGTGCACACACAAGCACATCTATGTGTATGGACCCATTAACAAGCATACAAGATGACAGACAGAATCAGCCAGTTTCCTTACATAGCTATAGCCATTTGCTATTGGAACACAAATATAATAGCCTAATAACTTAAAGGTCCAGTATGTAGGATTTAGTGGCATCTTACAGCGAGGTGGCAGATTGCAATCAACTAAATACTCCTTTCATTCCAAGTGTTTCATTATAACCTACGGTTGCCGTTAAGGAATCCACGACTCAAACAAATCTGACACTCTAGATAAAGTTACATTTTATATTTAAAGTTATTTGGTACTAAATCGCAATCTGCAAGTAGCCTAGAACATAATCGTTCCACAAAATCATTCCACTGTCTCATATTATAAAAACTTTGACATGTTTCCATAAACAAAAGAAACGTTGTACCCCAGTACAGGGATCAGCCCGATGATATTGATAGGCTGACAGACTAACCAGCTAAGCTAATGGGCAGGCATAATCACTGCTGTTAACAGGCCAACTTACAATCACAATTGGTTGTGATTGGCCAGTCAGCGGTAAAGACGGATGAGGCCAGTAAAAACTTGGTTTGGGATTGGGGTGCCAGTAGCTTTCAAAAGCTGGCGCTGGATTTTTTTAAAAACTTAACGTGAATGGCGCCCTCTAGAGCCAGCGTTCGGTTTGTCTGTTCTGGGATACTGTAGAAACATTGCGGAGCAACATTGTGACACAACATGGTGGCCTCTTCTTGGAAGAGGACCCGCTCCCTATGTAGAAGATGTAGATATGAAGGGCTCATTCTAAGCTTACGAAAACACAACGATTCGTTGTTACATGTACACGGATGAAAACATAATTACATATACTAGATTCCATTTCTGCAAATAGACCCCCCTAAATCCTATATAGTGTTCCTTTAAAAGAATGAAATTCATTTTCATTAATTTTTTTCGCTTACCTGATGTAAAATTGAAAAGAGGTCATCTTTGTTTTTCTGAAGATACAAACAGGCAAACACTGTTATTACACTGTTGTTATTATGAATGGAAAAAGAAAAATATTGACAAATGGGGTACCCATTGACAAATGTGTACATATACCCTTTTCTTGTAGTAAATTCGCCATTTGTGATATTCCTTAATCACCACCTCAATCCTGCTCTTCCAATAGCTGCCCTCCAATACAATAGCCTTCGGATATGAAGCAGAAATGACAAATAGAACACTATTTGCACAGTAAATCCAGTGTTTTTTTAATCACAAACAACAAACAGTTTAACGTGCAATTTTGCGTGGCAAATTTGAAGTAATGTATGTGATAAGAGCAAGAGTTAACCCAGACTTCACATTCTAAATACAGCCTAGTAAACTAGTCAAGCACTTTTTTGGTTTGTATTTGGTAAACAGTTTCAAACAATCCAAGTTCAATTCAATCCAATCACTCACTTCCGGCTTGCGATGCGCGTCTGCCTCGGAGCCCTCCATTGGGGTGACAAAGCCACATACTGGGCTCCTCCGCTTCTGCACATCTGAACCACATAATATAACAACCACCCCAACAGATGTTACAGTATGGAATACTTTGTATAGGAATGCATCATTGACTACATTTATTTGGCTAAAACATGAGTAACTACTAACTCTCATGACACCTATAACTAACTAAGTTCAAGTTATCATTCATGCATGCTCTGCATGAGAAGAAAAGTGACAGTGGAATCAAATTCAACTGTTCATTTCTATTTTATGTTTGTTTGGTCAAAAGCCACTTAAGTCAACTTATCTTTGACATCAAGCAGTAACTGTTCCTGCTTATGAATATTGATTACAACCATTGGGATACATGTACTATATGGCTTCAGTACACGTGACAGGAGATGAGAGGAAGCCAGTTAAGTGGATACTCACACTGGAGGAACCAGGCTCTCCAGATGGCATTGTTCAGACGAATCTTATCCCTCCACAGTAGCCGTAGTCCTTTGAAAGACTTCCACTTTGGGGAAACTATCTGACCACTGATAATAAATATTCAATATGTGAAAATTATTAAAATGACACTATGCACATCACATGCTGCAAATACACTGGAGGATTGTGAATGAATGTGCTTTTAAACCTTTCATAACACCAACTGGGAAGTATGAAGGACATAAAGTGGGGTTCAAAGGTTTCATCTTTCACCAAAAACTATGTGCAAAGTTTTCGGTGAAAGATCATTACCTCAAAATGAAAAGAAATTATGTGCAAACAAAATATGCATGTTCCCCTCCCTTAACCAATGCACTGGCATTAGAACTGGATTTGGTCTATTTTGTTTATCTAATTTGGTCTATTTTGTTAATCTTAACAAAATGTCTTGCCTTCTGTTCAGATATTGTACATACTGCAGTACTTGGTAATGGACTCAGACTTTTGGACCCCACTGTACAGTTTTGCAAATGCACAGAAACTGCTAGATACTTCTAAAAGTAAACGGTGTATGTTATATGGGACTGGGAAACTGGCATGAGGGTATATTTCAGGGTATTTTCTAACATATGCGGAGATGTCCTGATTTTGACTAATGGTACCAAATTAGCTTGTCCGCAAAGACACTGACACGCTGTTGTTGCTATGCCTGTCCCTTTAGCACATTAGGCATGAGAAATAGCCTCCTGATACTATATGGTGCTCAGTTTGTTGCTAGGGACCCAGGTGAAGTATGCTTTAAAGATAATGTGTTTAAGGCATGTAATAGACTGCAAAAACAGCAGACAGGACATTACCACGGCAAAAGGATATGAATATCAGTCTGGTAAATGACAAATAGTGTGCTGCAATCACTGTTGAGTAAACATCTGTTGCACATTTTCAACACTAAACAAATAAAAAATAACAATATAATGTAGGCCTATACTGCGTGTAATGTTATGTTCAGTTTGATTATGATTTTGTAGGGAAATTAAAGATGGTTATGAAATCTCTTGTTTTATTGCAATTTCCCTCTGCAGGCTACATGTAATTCCTTCATTTAATGTGTAACTGTCATTAAACTATAAAAAGGTTTGTACAACATCAAAGATACATTTGGGGCTGTCTGAATAGATAAAGAAAGTATGCGAATGTTCTCGTTTCAAGGTTTGTAGCTAATGGACTTCTTTGAATTTCATCAAAACAAGGACAACCCGGTGTTCAGTCTCTAATTTTAAAATGACTAAGTGCCTAAATGCCTAACTCCAGTCGAAACGCGGTGTAGGCTATCAGTGTATCAAGCGAATTGTATTCATCAAGATTTTTAACAGAGACAGTTACATTCTGTAGGCTGGTAGGAAACTGTCATTATCATTATATTATGTATATTACATTAAGTTGAGCTACATTCTTAGTTTTCTCATGCTGCAAACTAGGCTATAACCGAAATCCATTCTGTAAAGATTTCCCAAGAAATTGCGCAAGAGACTGGAAAATATCTCTACATCTGCACAACACAAACACAATAAAAGTGTGGACCAAATCAAACGTTAGTATTTTAAATTGAGCTTGTTCATAAACTGAGATTTGGCTTACATAGCTCATCTCTCAGACATATTTACGCACAATAGCATTGCAGGCTTAACGTTTGGCTACAGCTACGGCTTCATTGACTTACCTGTAAGCCAGTGACATGCACTCAAATAGTCTGGTCAGCGTGGGGTCAATGTTCAGACGTCCAGAACTAAGCGGGCCGAATTTGTAAGTTTGGCACCATGTCCTGTTTACGGTATCGAAATCATATCCCACCGTCGCTCCACTCTTTCTTCTCCGAGGTGTGGAGTCGCTGTGGGGCGACGACACCATGAAGTGCCCGCTGTGGATGACCTGGGTGCCAAGAAAAGATCCCACAGACCGTCCGGTACCAAAGGTTGGCGCAGACTCCTCTTCCGGATCCGAATCAGATTCTGAATCTGGAATCTGGTTCTGTATAGCCTGTTCGGACAAGTCTGAAGGCATTCTTCCTGACAAAGCCATATTGATCTTCGTATTGATCTTCAGTGGACGGATCTCCTCAACTGGCTCTTTCCCCTGTGTAACCGCTTCACTGTGGACCTATTTGTCTCTCTCGTTTGAGACGATTGTGAAGACTGAGGCCAAGTCCATGAAGTGAGAGAGGCCTTCACCTGTCCCCTGGCGGCCAGCTGACAACTATAACTATACCTTATCAACACCACCAGAGCGCACTGCACTTTTGAGCAATAATAAAGTAGTATTGTGTAAGTAGAGTGGCCGGTATCCCAGTTGAACTTTGTGTTAGATTCTTAGTGGGAGTAAACACCAAATTACTTTAACCTATATGGTGTTAACTAGAAATGCAGGTGTGGCGTAGCTTTTTAAATAATTTTGTTTTATATATTTCATTGTTTTACTTATATTTACATGTGTGTATTTAATCTGTGTGTGTATTTAAAAAGTTTGTGCATAAAATTAATGGCTTTGCAAGCATGTGTAAATCAGTTTTAGCAGAATACATTATAAACTTGTTGGAGTAGGCTATTCTTTTAAAATGGAATCCTACTTGCACCAAGTCTCACGGCCATTCTGATTTTAGCATGCAGAAGGGTATAACAAAAATGTCCATTACTTATCACACTCAACCCTAATTTATAGATTCACATACCCTGACAAGCATCAGCTTTACCCTAAAATTCACCTTTTGTATACAGAGGCATCTTCTTTTGTGACGGTACCTCTAAATTGACCCTCTCTTTTGCAACTTATGATTAACCTCTAGTTCTACATTTGAGATACTTCTTGGCAACTTTAGAGAAATCCATTCTAAAATTGTCTGTTTACTCCTGTAAAGGCAATGCCAATTTAGGACATGCATATTTCAATGAATTCAGTTCATAAGTTGTTTAAAGTGTTATTTGGTGGGTCCAGCATGTTAACCTTTTGAGTTTTATATCTTAATGACACCTAGTCTAATTTAGAATGGTTGTTCATGTTTACAAATATTGAATAGCTTTTTTTCTTTTTGAACTCTACACAAAAGGATAAGACAATCTCATTTAGTGAAATGTTCTATACAGTAATGACACATGGCATTGACAAAGTATATTACCCACATTTAAATTTACAGTAAAGTAAACATATTTCAACAAAGAGTACATGTGCAGTAAGTTATAAATCTGACGTAACTTTTTTGAAAAAGGTTTGTTTTGGCCACTAACCACAAGTAAAATAAGACTTCCAGTACAAGACCCAAGCGAGGACCATCCAACAGCGCTTTGACATTTTCTCTTTTAGTTATAGCTTAGAGGTTAGCTATTGTGGTAAAGTTTTGATACTAGCTTTTATGAAAATATTGATTTCTTATGCTTTAATTTTTCACCATCTAAAGTATAGTTTTGGTTGCTTTCTCAGCCTAGTGTGCCTGGCCTACCCGGTTCCTGAGCATCAGGAGCCATAACAAAGAATGGAAAGATGTTTTCTTTCTCCCTGTACCATAACTGACCTTGACTCCATTCACATTTTTTTTTTTTTTTTAATATACGTTTTGTCTACTTTTTCCCCTCTGAAGAACTCAAACAGACCTAGTCTATGTACTCTGTAGCTTGATCAAGCTAATGAATGACTCACTTTAGACACTCATTAGAACTGGACTCATTTTATTTTACAACAGCTATTATGTGTAACGAGAAAAAAGGTCTGTACTTCAGTTGCATTTGACAAAATCACTCAGGTTTTCTAGGAATTTGATGTACTCCTGATGCTCAATGGCTGTGCTGAGCCCAATCAGCTCATCTGCGAAAGTGTTGTCAACTCCCCGGTCAGCCAAGAAGTCCATTAAGTGATCATAGAGGGCCTGAAAAACAACACAGCAACCAAATCATCATCTTTAGTGCTTCTAGGGAAGCATCTCTAATAAAACTACAAAACCCATTGAAACCAAATAATGCAACTTCTGCTTGCCCTCTGTTAGCAGTGACACTGATGCTACATACCCAGGCAGCCTGCTCAGGGCTACACCAGCGCTGTGTCTAAAGTTCTTTCCTCTAACGGAAGGTTAAGAATTGTCTAGATAGACAATTAAATTGTTTGTGGTGTTAATTTTAACATATATTCCAAAAACACTTCACCAGTTTGACTGTGTGTAGCAAATTAACTTGAGAATACATACTACAAGTATAGATGTCAACCTGTTTTGTAGAAACGTTACAAGTATGTTTTTGATAAACAGCAAAAGCTGAAAGAAAACTGTTAAGCTGGGTGAACCTATACTAAGCAATAGAGTCAAAAGGTTTCACAAAAGTTCAGTATTGCTTAAAGTCTGGTTAACTTGGACACTAGCTAAAGAACACTTGAAATTTATTTCAGTTTGGTTTTATACCAAGCTGAAGGCTGAAGTGTTTTGGAGTGACGAGCAAGTCTTACCCAGTCCAGAGAGTCTGTGTTGAGTGTATAGCTGGTCTCTTTCCAGTCCTCATCTCCTTCAAGCTGGAAACTGACCTCACGAATGGCAAAGATGTCACTCTCCTCCTCTCCTTCACCATGACTAACCTAGAAGTACAAACCAGGGACTTCTGTTTAATTCGGAAACCTCACCATGTTGAGTTGCCAGAAGGTTCGTTTAACGGTAAAGTGGTAAATGTGAAATATTAATTTCTCAACAAGATGAATGTTTTAACACCTACCTCATCTTCAGGATAGTGGCAGTCAAACACCAAGGAATGTTTTGCAGCCTGTTTTGTTACTTCGACAACAAAGTTGGGTGTCGACACGATTTCTGGCTGTACTCAAAAATACAATAAAAACAAAACAACCCATTGGCTCTATGGATCGATCCATGTAAATTACAGTACATCAAGAGGAAATAGTGATTAGCTTGTTCAAAACTATGGTTTTTATAGCTAGCCAATCAAACAGTTGTCCTGGATTCTAGCACCATGGGAACCAGAGGACACTCAAAATGTTATGGATATAGTCACTGATCATTACCTGTAAATTACCTATAAATAGGGGATGACAATATGTACAATACATGTATCTGTTAGTAACACTGTGTCTCACCTCCTCGTCTGCTGATTTCTGCTGTGCTTGATCAGCCTCCTCCTCAAAGTTCGGAGGTATGCTGTTATTGACGTTAAACGAGACAGTGACTCTAAAAGAATCATTAAAATAAGAAAAGGTGGTATCAAAATTAGTGGGTCATGTGTCCATAAACTGTTTAATGCCACTTTATTCACCGTTATAACCTTACTTGTCTCCAGAAGCAATCTTAGTGAGTTTGGCTTCTGTGCCATTCATCTGCAGCTCCCATCCACCAGACATCTTTGGAAGAGATTTGTTTTTCTGAATTTTCTTCTCCTCTTTTATTTCATCCGACAGGAATTCACCAAATGCTTTGTCACCTTTGTACAAAAGAAGACAGCATAATGTCATATGCCTGAAAAGTCAAAATTATTGCAGGGATTGTATTGCATACTTAACCCCTTCCTGTGTTGGGCACACACACACACAATAACTGCGTGCTTGTCATTTATTCAGCTTAAATGGCAGAACTAAAACGAAACTTTCTATCATAGGTGATGTCCCATGATTTACGGTACCAGTCAAAAGGTTGGACACATTTTTCTGGTACTGTATATCAAGTAAACACAGAGCAGATCTCAATTGTAGTCCAGTGCTCTGCTTGCGTGATGGAATCATGTTTTAAACAGCCAGTTCTGGATCTGAATAATTTGGGGGGGGGGGGGGGTTACAACGTTGGCAGACTTTTGACAAATGCTGGTTGAAGAAATGGAAACAAACCCACAGCAGTGTGTTACCAGGCTGGTGACCAGC
>JAOEHI010031348.1:0-13797 GCA_025447815.1 Percopsis transmontana | reverse complement strand
CCACACCCACACTCCCAACACCCCCCCCGCCCCTCACTCGGTGGGGGGGGGGGCCGGCCCCCACACAACGGTGGCTGACTTGTGACAAATGCTGGTTGAAGAATGGGATACCATCCCACAGCAGTGTGTGACCAGGCTGGTGACCAGCATGAGGAGGCGGTGCCAGGCTGTTGTGGCAGTGTATGGTTCTTCCACACGCTACTGACGCTCCTGTTTGTTAAATGAATAAATAGTGGAATTGCCAATAAGTCTGAATAAATTACTTCAGACTTCAAATCACTCAATCCAGCAAACAAGAGTCAAAGAAAAGCGGTTTAGCATTGTCAAGAGAAGATTTGGCACATTTTTTCATGGGCGCAACCCACACTCATGCCACTCATGACTCAACGACTCCATGCTCATGCCACAAATGCATGTTCCTTACAAATGTGGCACAACTTAAAAAGGGAAATAATCAGTCTTTTCAATGGTATAAGATTTATTGCCAAGAAGCATTGTTACAACAAAGAAATAATCTACCAAACATAAATGTCCTTACTTTTTGTGCGTAGTTTAGATAGATGGACGGACGGATGGATATACACCTGACAATTTAAACTATTCTCGACACTTATTCTCACGAACACACTCATGCCTAAAAAGTTGTTGAAAATCCAACAAGTGAACTTATACGAAATATAACAGGTTATACATAAAAAGCAACGTATTAGCTAAGGTTGCTCCTGTTTGTGGCTTGTAGGCCTACCAGCTAGCTTACTAAAGGTTATACGTGACATTGTACCTTCTGTGTGAAGTCCTCCACATCGACATGACAAAGTCGGACTCAGAACCTTTGCACTAAACAGTTTCGGCCTATATCCAGAAGATGCTCCGTTATTATTCATCATCCACAGCGACCGGGTGAAAGGCCGGACTGTTGATGAACGTGGGGAGCATAGCGTCGGACTTGTCAGAGGGAGAGCTCGGGCCGTGGACGTCGTTGCGCTAGAAAGTCGAACTGCTGTTCCCAACGCACGAGCAACAGACTTAAGCATGGTGATCTATTTATTAATTAAGAGGTAAAAATAAATAACGTTTGTGACCAGCTACACTACCAGCTAGCTCCGTGTAAGTGCAGTTGCTGATAGAATATTACCGCAAAACACGTGTGAAAGGACACATTGACCTCGCCTCCCAACTACGGCCTATGAACCGGAAATACTATTTAGCGACAACAAATGCCATACTTTAGGCCAAATAATGTTTGTTTGATTTTCATGTCTTAGAATTACGTATAAATCACACATTGTTTTACTTTATTTAAACCAATACACATAAAAGTCGTGTATCATTTAAGCCCATAAAGTCATGCTAAAGAGCACCCCGCGTGTGCTGATTTGTAACTGCAAGTCCAAACGGTTTGAATATGTAACATTACTCGAATGTCAAAAAGCGCATTTATTGGCACAGACAAACCATCTTTGCCTAAGATAAGATCATTATTAGTAAATATGTGGCAAGTCAAACTGCACTGTCACTGTTCAGATATAAATATGGTGATACCACCCTGCAACAGAATGAACGCCACCTGCTGGATATGTCAGGGCACAACACCCAGCCCGTAAAACACTAGACGGCCAACTGCAGATCGTAACAATCAATGAAGGCTAAAATTATTGTCATGGTATTCCATGATACTATATCAGCTTCTATAAATATGAAGTCTGGAGGGTGTAGTGAAACCCTCCATGTTGCCTTCACCATGCCAACCTGAGAGCAGATTCTTTCCTGACATTGTCTACATCTTGAAGTGGGGCACATATTTCTACTCCTAATCATTTACTAGCAGATGTCTTTCATCGGAAGTGTATTTTGTATGAGGTAGGAGTTAGAAATACTTATATTGACCTCTACTAATAGGGGCAAGCATGTGGACAGGTACAGCCTTGGGCAGACAGCCCAAGGCAGGAAGAATCTTCCCTCAAGATAAGGCACAGTCACTTCCACGCCGCCACTTTATTCCTCAGACATTTCTAGGGATGGACTTGAGACATACAGTTGTGACTAGACATTTATTAAAAAGACTAGCGGAAATGTAACAAGTTGGTAAACCATTATCAAAATGTGTAATTCATCTTACAAAGCTACTTAGTATAGAACATGCATAGGTCAAAAGCAGATTTTTCCTTCCACCACAAGGCCTTGTACCCGAATGGGCTGCAACCTTTACAGGAAATGCAAAAACTGCAACCTTGCCTGTATAAGAAAACTTTGATCATGCAAACCTGAGTCCAGTGTAAAAAAGACAAGAACATTCATTCTAATTTTCTCTCCCAAAGTCTGATTAACATCCTACAGTGACAGACCTGAGAAAGAATCTACATGCATTGCATACATCTGTTGTCATTAAGTACACGCACGCACGCACACACAAATGGTTTGTGCAACAGGGAGTCATACTCCATGACAATCATTTTAGAACTATTTCACATGAACACAATGCCCCAGACATGCGGCTTTTCCTGACATATGTGAATTTAAGTTGTGATACTGTATAATTATAGATGTTCAAAAATCTGATAAGCCATTTTAGCTGGTGCTGCATCTAAACATATGGTGTAACATGCACTTAATCTATTGTAATTACAACAGTGGGGTCATACTCTAAACGGTTCACTGCTTACAACTGTTGTTAAACCTATTGAGGCCATGAAAAGGCAGATTAAAACAACAGATGAACGTTTGTTATAGTAGAATAATTAATCTAACGTGACTTGAATGTGCGCATTATTGAGTATCATTAGATAATCTTTAACCATTACTACTGTTAGATGTTATTAATCTATGAGCAAGAATGAAGAGATAACTCTAAACTTTAGATATACTATACAGTATGTATAGTCATATGTGGAATTAAACTTAAACAAATATTGAAGGATCTCCACGAAACCATGAAACCTGAAACATAAAGTTTTTTTTCTGGTTGTAAAGCCTTGTATAACCAAAAGGCAACATTATACAATACAGATAAAACAGGTTTAAAAAAAAAAATGAATTATACTATATACTTAATTAATTATTATTAAGTATATAGTATAGTGTAATATAAAAAAAAAAGGACATTTTGCTCCAGTGAGTGCATACACGTGTGTCGACTGAGAGGTAGAGTGTGCTTCACATTAATTAATCATTCTGATCTACACACTCAGTTTGTTTGATTTGGTTTGATTTTTAAAAAAATCCATCTTGCAGAGAAGATTGGGGATCAAAGAAGTGAATTCATGTCTCCAGCTCAGTTCAGGTGAAGTGAGAAAGGTGTTGTTGAGTGTTTTGGTTCAACAGCAGTCCTGTATTGCTGTTGGTCAGCTCTTGGTGAAACGGAGCTTGCGGCTAAAGTAATCCGGGGCGGCCTCCACTAGCCAATCAGCGTCCACCAAACACAGGTCCCTCATGTAGCAGCGCGAGGTGTGCAGGAGCTCGTTGAAGATCACGTACGCCGGCTTCGCCTGGAACAGGACAGAGGAGGGATGGACGGCCACGGGCTGGTGGGTGTCCAAAGCAATGTAGGTGCCGTCCGGTTGCAGCTCTGCAGCATTGATGAACAGCCCATGGGCCAGGCAGTGACGGACGCTCTCCGTTTCCACCCCACACGACTCCAATTTTAAATTCAGCTGGTGAATTAACAGACAGGATGGGGAGTTTGTGAATAACTTACTTTACTACTGTAAATGTGAAGAGTTCTCGTCCAACCTAAGTCCTGCTTACGTCTTTAATGTTAAAAAAAAAAGGTACACCCTTCAGTTTGTACCCGTCTTAAAAAAAACAACAACTTTGTTTTGGTTTGAAACTTGATTCCTCTCTACTCCTCCTACAGAGCTCATAGACTTACATCTTCTCTACCTCTCTCTAAGCCACGTGTACTTTTGTGAAACATCAACAGTTCTGGGGGTGGTATAATGCCAGTGTGGAGTGCATCTTTAATAAACAGACATTCTCCAACTTGTGTGGGTAAATGGAACCTTTCCACTAACCTTGTGATACTGAATTGACAGTGTTTAACAAGGTGCTTCCCTCATAAAGATGCAAGGGCGTGATGAAAACGTGTGATGGTACAGTATATTTAAAATGGCATTCATGAGATACAAGTAAAAAAACACCCATGCACACAGTGGAATTGCAGTTACTCCATGTACCTTAAGGCAGATTTCTTTGAGCTGGGCTTTGACCTCTTTCACTAAGCCCATGTTTCTACTGTTGACAAAGTTCTCTCGACACCACTCCTGCAACAAGAGACACATATGAGACAGTATACCCAATCCTCAGTATCTTTGTAATAGAACTGTGAAGGATTATCTGATAGGATGATCTCACAATCCAGCTGCAATCATACCTTATTGCCAGAGACTTTCTTAAAGGCCCTGTAAATATTGAGGAGTGTCATGTGGTCTCCTTCACTGGACATGAACTTCTTGCGCACTGCGAGGACCTCCTCCCGACGCGCTGGGGGGTTGTACAGCACTGTGTCCACTGACAGCAGAGATACGATGCTCAGGATCTCCTCAGAACAGGCGTAGTCTTGGGACAACAGGATGGCCTAGGAGAAAGGCCATGTGTGAGGGACTGGCTGTTCTTAAAATTTCATATGTGTTTGACACTTTAGATCTCTGGCAAAATGTACACATTCATTAAAAAAGGTACTCCAAAACGACCAAAACAATATTCCATGGGTCACAGTTAGGGATGTAGCGGTTCTGAAACCGAGACCGAAGCCGCCATACAAATGTCCACGGTCTAATGTCAGTTGGTTTGCGAGGGTTGGGGACAATGGCTAAATTGTGATGTCTAGATGACTGGGTAGGAGTATCTCCAAAACTGCAGCTTTGGAAAAAGGAGAATTCAAGAGAGCGAAGCTCCGGACTGCTGACATTTCGCCATGCATTACTTTTCCTGCCGAGGTCGTGTTAAAGAGTGCGGGGAACACTGAAACATTAGATTTTCTTCCATTTCTTCATTCTACCTCGCCTGCTTGCATGTGTCGCTTCTGGCTACATCCCATACCGCTGTTGAGCATGTAGTGCGCTGGCCACCTGCCAGCGCGGTGCTCGTCGGGTTCTTCGGTCACCGTCGACCTCGGCGTCTGAACCCACACCAGACTCGTTCCATTCCAAGTTCTGTAGCATTTCCAAAGCCGCCTGGGCGTTAAAGTCTTGCTTCGTCAGCTTGCCATCGTTTAACTCTTTCCAATGTCTAACAAGCTAACTGGGACCGTGCTCAAGCAATTACCAAGGCATTCAGGGTTTTCCTGGCACTGGATAAGTGCCCTTTTTCATTTGAAAACAACGGATTCCACGGATTCAACAGACCATGTTATTTAGTGTTCTTTTCTTTAGTGTTCCAAATTGTTAGTGATTTAATAAAACCATGAAATCCCCCCCCCCCATTTCTAGTACATTACCTTAGCATATCTGGGCTCCAGAGGGAAGCTGGCCATCTTTTTGCCCAGGCCAGTAAGAGAGACCTGATCCTCCTTCTTCTCCACAGCTCCCAGCAGCTCTAACTGGTCCAGCGCACAACGGATGGCCTCTGAAATGAACCGCAGCCATCAGAAAAATGATTTCAGCGGCATACGCCTCTGCGCTAGCTGATAAAAATGGTTCACAGTCATGTATGATGGATGCCCACTTACCAGGGGAAGGCTTGGACATGAAGTCGAAATTCATCACATCTGGTATCCCCAGAGCCATGAGGTGCAGCATCACGCCGGATAAATTACACCTGCAGAAAATACAGAAGAGAGAGAGAAGGCCGCTTAATCATGCTGACCTGAATCAGTCAGCCTTCCGAGGAAACAGATTTCTGCTTGCCAGCAGAAACTTGTGTTGGTGCGTAAAGGAGGAAGTGACGCGCACCTCTGGATCTCAGGCACGGTCATAGGGATGAGGCTTTCAAATTCGTCCTCGGTGTAGAGACGGTAGCAGAAGCCAGAGTCCTCTCTGCCGGCCCTACCTGCCCGCTGCCATGCCTGGGCTTTCGAAACTCGCTGTACAGCCAGCACCTCCAGACCACTGTCTGGGGAAGAGATCCACAATGTATACAATTAAATGGCTTTATACAAATAAAAAAAAGACAGTAATCTTTTATAATCACCCTATAATTTACAAAAAGGGTATTTTCTATCCTCTTGTCCTCAGTGGTAATGTGTGGTCAAAACTTTCCAAATTAATAATCTAACCGGGATTGAAGTGTTTGGCTTTCACCATCCCCGTGTCTATGACGTATTTGATCCCAGAGATTGTGACCGACGTCTCAGCAATGTTGGTTGAGAGGATCACCTTCCTATAGCCCTGGGAAAAGAGAAACAAGTGAAGGGTTAGGGTCAACGCAACTAGACAACAATACAATTTACAATTAGGCATTTAGCAGACGCTTTTATCCAAAGCGACAATACCAACAGTGTCAACAGATTCAAAATTGTTAGGTAGAGCAGCATTAAAAGGGAAACTCCCCCTTTCAATTGTTAGGGAGACTACCTGTAATGTGTTATAAGACAAGAAGTAAATAAAAAGAACCAAACTAAATAAAAACTCTTTCTGTTCAGGAAAATGTATTATAAAAAGGTAGAGGTCAAATATCCTGAAAGCCCTGACCACCCAATTCAACAGGGTCTTAATGGGCTTGAACATTAGAGAAAGTGCATCGTTACTGACAAAACTCACTCCCACTTTACTTTAAACAATACAGGGAAACCTGTATAGTTTACCGGTCAAAGATTCAGTAAACTAGACAATGTAGTACCTATTTTTATTTGCCACAAACAGGTAATAAACTAGAAAATCGCAGATAGCAACTTCAACCAAAAAGGGAGTTAGTAGTAGGTTCACACTGTGTTGCATGCTAACTTACGGGGCTACAATACACAATGTCTTACCTTGGGAGCGGGCTGGAAGACCCTGAGCTGCTGTGTGGGGGGCAGTGAGGCATACAAGGGGATAACTATTATGGGCCCACAGCTGTCAGGCAGGTGCTTGGCAATATCCCGACACGTCCTGGCCAGAGCCTCAATCTCCTCTTGGCCCGTCATGAAGACTAAGATATCATGGGATGGCGGGGCCTCCTGCACATCGATAAAAAGAACATGAATTAACATCACATGTGAAAAACAAACAAAAGAAGTGTAGAGAGTGTAGAGACATCGCCGTGAAACTATGAAACAAATAAGTTTGCTACTTTATAAGTACGGTTGTTTGTTTCTCTTGTGTTACAATGTGTAACGCGAGACGTTGCACTACATGGTGGGCGCCAATGCTAAGCCCACCTGGTGGATCTGGAACACGGTGACCAGTGCAGCCTGGAGATAGTCCGACTGGGGCTGCTTGGTGTAGTAGATCTGAATGGGGTGCTGCCTGCCCTCCAGATAAAGCACGGGGGACTTGTTGAAATACTCTGAAAACAAGTCCACATCCATGGTGGCTGACATCACGATGACCTGTAGAGGTTATTGAGATGAAAATGAAAACATCTAAATTATTTTGTAGCAAGTAAGGCTTAAATAAACACTGTTTTGTGGGGAAAATACATATTGTTCAAGTCAATGTTCTCCTACCTTCAGGGGGATTTTGTTTTGTTCTCTGCGCCTGCGTTGAGCAGTTTTCACCACACCAAAGAGCACATCAGTATGCACTGTACGTTCATGGGCCTCATCCAAGATCACCACGGTATAGCGGAGGAGTAAGGGATCTCCAATAGCCTCGCGCAAGAGCATGCCATCTGTCATGAACTTCAACTTGGTCTCCGAGGAAGTAACATCCTCGAAACGCACTGTATAGCCAACCTGAGGAGAGTTCCTTGTTCAGCTATACACTCATGGTCTGAGGTAAAGGTAAGGGAAAAACATTTTTAAGATCCGCCCATCCTCACCACCTGGCGGTCCCAAGGGGGCGTTACATACCAGCTTGCCAAGTGGAGTCCTCTTCTCCTCTGCTACCCTGCATGCTAGTGAGATGGCAGCTACTCGACGAGGTTGGGTGATCGCAACAATGCCCTGTCTCCCGATGCCAGCCTCATACAGGTACTGAGGAACCTGAGTGGTCTTTCCAGAGCCAGTCTCACCTGATATAAAGCAAATGATAAAAAGGTCTATTTGGGACTGCTCTGACACAAGAAAGGTGAGCAAAGCTGCTTCTAGCGCTGTCAGCATAGGTCTAGTGTTCATAGTTTAAATGTGCAAAATGGCACTTATCCATACATTACAGACCAGGTTTTTATAAGTCCTACACAATGTAACTACGCTATACATGATAGTAAGCAGTCCCCCTCTGCTGTACACTTTTTGGCGTATACATTTGGTTGCCAACCCACACTACAAAATGAACAAACATGTTAGAATATAATTATCTGTAATAATAAACGTGTTGGATTACATTCAATCTGTTACAATGCTGTTACATTGTTAGATTGCAGTTACGGTACGGTAATGGCCAACAATAAGGCACTAGCTGGTCGCTTTAGATAGAGTTTGAACCGTTGTCTTTAACGTTACCTATCAAGACGGCATTTTGAAGCTGTCTAAGTTGATTCAAAAGCTGAGATTTCGCCTGGTAAATGGGAAGATGTTTCCTCTGGATATCTATCGGAGTAGAAGCATTCCTATTTCTTGGCAGCAGCATTCCAGGTTTATTCTTATCCAGACGAAAGAAAGAAGACCCCGGCTTGAATTTTTTAGCCGGAGGAGGATCGGGATTGTGGGGCATGGTCTAGAAAAATGTAAACGTAAACGTAAATTCTACGCTTCTTGTTCTGTGTATTGAAAAAAAAAAAGTCCTCAATCGGCAGACTTGCACCACTACGGTTGTTTACCTATGCAGTTTTTTTTCACACGTGGTAAATTTCGGCGCATATATGTGACGTCATTCGGAAGCTTAACCATGAGATTGACAGGGCCCTTTTCAGCAAATCAGAGGTAAAACCATTGACATAGGAATTTATCATAATGTCAATGGTAAAAAATTATTTGAAGGTTCTGTAAGGGATGAACCCTGTGAACATTTTATTAGGCATATGGCATTATTATTATTATTATTGTTATTTTTGTCAACAGAAATAACATAATTAACTCAATAACTACTGCACCAATACAGTGATACCGTTTGGTATGCTACAGCACACGTTGAAAAATGTCAACACCTCCCATTTTTATTTTTACGAAAAGAAAAGAAAACTTTTTATTTTATTTGTTGTAGCCTATATGTTTTTTCTCTTCAGCTACACTTAAACCACTAGAGTGCAGCATAAACATTTTCACTGTTTGAACAATTGCTGTAAATTATACCTAATTAGTCAGACACTGCAATTCCAACTTTGGATACTGTAGATTAGAAGCATTAAAATTAATTTATGTAACAATTTCTCGCTGCAGAGAAAGCACTTAAATTCAGTTGTTGTGACCTGGTTTAAAAGTGGACAAGCTAATTTTAAAGAGCGAAATTGAATCTGATCATCTGAGCCCATTCCTTAAATCCTTACCAGCTTGACCATGTATTTCGAAAACATCACTCACTTGACTAAACTCACTCACTCACTCAAAATCGTACTATTGTGTGGGTGGTAGGCTACCTGTATATAAACGCGTCGTTCCGCTGTTACCAGGGGCGTTGTAGTGGGGGCAAAGTGGGACTGATTACCCAGGGCCCCAATGGGGGGAGGGCCCTCAAAAAAGCCAAAAGATGCCAGAGAGATATGGATCAAGAGGTGAAAGGGGGCCCACAGAGAATGCCTAGCTGTTACTATAGACCTACTGTATTTTCAAAATACATCACTCGCGTAGATAAAGGAAGGAGGTACGCTTATCAGATTGTTAAATTTAGAATGCCTACTTTTAAACCACTACATCTGCACTTGAAGGTTTTAGCCCTTGACCCAGTAGGTCTACAACTCACGGATGGGGGCTAGGCATGGCCTTTATACAGCAAGTTAGTTTGAACTTGGCATGCAACACTGCTATTCAAAGTGTCAAATTTAATACAATCACAGAACACATGATGTCACTATTCTAACCGAATGTCTTTACCTACAGTGATGGTGTTTGACCTATATCTATCTATTGACAAATGTAGCCTCCTTATTGTATATTGCCTTGGATTAAAGAGTGTTTGCTAAATGCAGTAATTGTACATTTAAATAAAAGCCTTTGTAATTGCAATTTTTTTTTGTTGAATAGAGGTGCATAGTTGAGCACGTCAGTTTTACCAAATGTGTTCTATTTGGTATACATAGATATTAAACTCAGATGTAAGTCCAAAGACATTTTGGAATGGATTATATTTACCAATTTAAAATAAAATCATGACAATCGAGAAGGCAGCGATTTCTGCTGGAGGGGAATATAGGACACAAGCCCAACATGACATCATATACTGAATGTTCATCACTATACTCAATGGCTATGGTGAAGGGTTGCACTTGATAACGCCAAGTTTGACACAAATAGTCATTATTCCAATTCACGGTTCTTCATGATTAAAGGTCTAAAAGGTCTCATGAGTGTGAAAGAATATTTAATGGAAGCCCCCCCTCCTCATTGCTTCTGTTATGTTTAATATCTAGAAAACATTTCAGGCATTTCCAAGCTGTGAGAAATCTAGTCTGGATGTCTTGTTCTAAATAAGAAACTCCATATAATCTCTTTAGACCAGTAAGTACTCAAGTAAAGCCTCCAATAAAGATTAATGTGGCTCCAGATTCAGGCACATCTTTGTCCTCTGCTTATCACTAATTCTCAGGTAGGTATTTTGTGTGTTTTCACCACATGTGGAAATACCCTGCTCCAAACGGGGGAGAGGGGGTTGAATACTTGTGTAAAGATAAACAATTTCCCTTTCAACTCCCACACGAAAAATTGATAATGTGTAAGAAGGCTTAGTGTCTGCACTGGCTGACATGAGAGTAGGCTAAGACATTCCGCTGTGAAATGTGTGATGTTTGTGTTAAGCTTGTGGGGTCTGTATCTCAGTGCTGCATACAGGAAGAGCATGTCAGCTCAGGGGAAGCAACAATGAAGACTACACAGAAAAGCAAAAGGACTCTCGCCACTTGTGTGTGACAGCTGTGAATTCTTTATGTTGGGACCGATTTCCAAAAACTACCAATTGAATCTATGAATGGAGAGAGAGCAAGAGAGAGAGCAAGAGAGAGAGAGTGCACGCGAGAGAGAGAATTGTTGACTTTTTTTGTATATGGGAGGGGGGTGGAGAAAGTGACGGTGTGTGTGTGTGTGTTTATGTAGGAGAGCGAGAGAGAGTGTTGGAGGGAGAGAGGCAGGAAGGGTGGGTGGGTGGGTGGGAGGGACGACGTCCAACTTGAGGACTACTACTGAAGTGTGTCAGTTGCTTCTCATGGCAGAAGGAGGAGTAGGAACTCTGCCATACAAGGAGAGAGGGGAAGCCAAGGTGACACAGTATAGCAGCGCATGTATAGCAGCGGCGTGGAGGGGCCTTCCTGTACATTGGCCGGCAGACACACGATGAAGAGCCAAATCGCCAACGCCTTGGCCGACTTCTTCTTTGAGTACGAGACCCCGCGGCAGGTCCTGGTCCGGAACAAGAAGGTGGGCGTGGTGTGCCGACTGGTCCAGCTGGGGGTCCTTGTCTACATCATCGGGTAAGAACACCCAGATGTTTGTATTTGAAACTATCAGGTGGGCCTGGGAGCAGGGACCCCAGAAGTGCCATATGTGTAGTAGGGTACGTATACAGAGTGCATATATGTCATATGCAACAAGACCTTCCTAAATTATTACAACACAGAACATTGTAATAATTGTAATGATATAACATGCAACAACGTACATTTTTAAAAGAGAGAGAGAGCAAGAGATGGAGATGACATTTTTACTTATCCTATAATGAACTACTGGTATTGTACTAACTTATCTAGGTTAAATAACAGATGTAAATAACGCACTGGCTTAGGAACAGGTTTTATGACAGCAGTTTATGATAAAGGATTAGATATCCTTTTGTCAGAAATCTTGGACACTGTCCTTTCTTACCTCAATGGATCCAAGAGCCAAACCACCACCGCCAAACCACAAACCGCATGCTTCGGAGGAAAAATTATCTTGAAAAATTATCTTGAAAGAAGTCAAAACTATTTCACAGAAACAAGTGGTTGGTGATTGTGTAACATTGTGTTTGTATAACATTTCTCACGGAGCAGCAGAACCTAGGGAGACAAGGTTGATGAACTAACTTTCACTTTCGACCCCTAACTCAGACATACGCCAACACAGATAAAGAGCAAACGCTGCCATAACTAAATGTCACAGAGTTTTTTTCACCTTCTTGAGTTGAAGGTGACCAAAAAAGAGTATCTTTTCCTCCAGGCTCCTATTTGTCGTCAGAGAAAAAAAATGACCTGTCTTTACCCTCGTGAAGAATCCTTTTGGTTGAGGTTATGTCACAACTGCATGCACAGACATGTTCAACAGACATACATTCTGTATAAAATACTGTAGCTCCCATGAGGGACAGGAGACTTTCCATAATGCAAATGAATGAGCCACCGATCAAAAAGTCATTAACGGTTACCACAGAATCCTGGCATTATGGAAGTCTCAATCATTGATTAGTGTCATCCACATTAGGTTTGCGAATTTGGTTATCATCTCCTGCTATCATCCCTGACCTCATATCAGAGGTCCACAACAGCTGCCCAGGCAGTGTGTGAGAAACCCCAATGCCCTTGTCGCTTGTCTTTTATATTTATCAATGCCCCCCTCTCTCGCTCTCTCTCGCTCTCTTTCTCTCTTTACATGCAGTGGATTTTAATCAACAACTCTTTTTATTCCATTGTATTGTGGAAAAGGTTTTTTTTCTGTAATTTTTTTCTTTCTTTCATATATTCTAGATTCATTACACATAAAGTGAAATATTTCAAGCCTTTTTTTGTTTTAATCTTGATGATTATGGCTTACAGCTTATTTGTAATACAGAAATGTCGACCTTCTGAAAAGTATGTACATTTATGCACTCAGTACTCGGGGCTCCTTTTGTACGAATTACTGCATCAAGGCGGTGTGGCATGGAGACAATCAGCCTGTGGCACTGCTGAGGTTTTATGGAAGCCCAGGTTGCTTTGATAGCGGCTTTCAGCTTGTCTGGTGTCACTCATTTTCCTATTGACAATACCCCATATATTCTCTATGGGGTTCAGGTCAGGCGAATTGGCTGAGCAGTCAAGCGCAGTAATAACATGGTCAGTAAACCAGTAGTTTTGGCACTGTGGGCAGGTGCCAAGTCCTGCTGGAAAAAGAAATCAGCATCTCCATAAAGCTTATCAGCAGATGGAAGCATGACGTTCTCTGAAATCTCCTAGCAGACGGTTGCATTGACTCTGGACTTGATAAAACACAGTAGACCAACACCAGCAGATCACATGGCACCCCAAATCATCACTGTCTGTTGAAACTTCACACTGGACTTCAAGCAACTTGGATTCTGTGCCTCTCCACTCTTACACCAGATTCTGGGACCTTGATTTCCAAATGAAATGCAAAATTGACTTTTATCTGAAAAGAGGACTGAGCAAAGTGGTCCAAAGTCTTTTTCTCCTTAGCCCATGTAAGACGCTTCAGGTGTTTTTACTTAATTAGCGATTGATTAGAGCTCTTCTCAGGTCAACATTTCTCTATTAAAAATTATTTATTCTAATATTGTAATATTTTGAGATGCTGGGTTTTTGATTTCAGTGAGCTATAAAACGTAATCATCAAGATTGAAACAAAAAAGGCTTGAAATATTTCACTTTATGTGTAACTTTTCC
>JAOEHI010031329.1:8196-24420 GCA_025447815.1 Percopsis transmontana | reverse complement strand
TTACCCACCCCACTGTTTTTCGATCTGGGTGGGGTTTTTGTTTTATTTTTTTTTTTATTTGGGTGGGCTGTTTTTCGCATTTTGTGACACAAAAACAACCCCCCCCCCCCCACACACACACACACACACACACACACACACACCACCATAGCTGCTTGTATCAAGAAACTCCAACAAAACAGCATAAAAACATAAATATAGTAATAAAACTACATCAAGATTTATTAAAGACATTTTGAATATATCTTGTGGCCCCAGGGAAACCATGTTGCGATGCCCATGGGGTCCCAAGCCCCACATTGACATCCACTGATCTATATGCCAGACCATAAACCCTTTATACTGCCTGCCCACTAAACAGCGCTCAAGCAACAGAAATGACACAATAGCAAAGCAACATTTACAGTAAATGTTGAAATGAAATCATAACTTGATTCTCTCTAATCAGTTTAACGTAAATCAAATGTCTATTTCCAGAAATAGACCACGTCCATAATTCCTGTGATATTTGTGGCAATCTCTTTCATCTTATCTAGCATGAACATGCAGCAAGCCAAGGAAAATCTTTATCTATACGGACTGCATCACTACACCTAACGTCATAAAACCAGTACCACAACTTAGACTTCCAAATTCTTAGACTACTCAAGCTATAAATATTCATAAATCTGGATCAACAAGCACGTCACATAATAATGCCAATCCCATGCCTACAATCTCAATCCACTAATCTAAGGCCAAAGAGTGAATATTGTATTAAGACATCTGCAGAATTGTTAAAGACAAGATGAAATACTACAAAGTGAAATTTTACTTATCAAGCTTCAAGGCTGTCATTTGATTTTGGAATGTTCACCTCTCTGGACAGAGGAAATGTCATGTAAACATAATGTCAGGCTTTCATTGTTAGCACTAAAAGTGATTCACTTGAATTAGGATCACAAGATTAACGTTGAGCGGAGAAGGCTAGCAGGTCATTTAGTATTCAGTTTCTATTCATTTTCTACATGCTGCAGCTCTTCCGCCACGTGACAGGCTTTGTTTTTCAAACAATGAGTTACATCTATACCCATGTGCCTGCACAGCAAATAGCACCTCATGACCTCTAACCCAGAAGGGCTCAACTGAAGGAAGTGTAAGAAGCAGCCTCGCTAGCCCCTAGTCCATTCTGACACAGTCAGAGACACAGAGTGTTAGAGATGGAACTGACTTTACCATCATGGCTGCTGACCTATGACCAATGTATCATGTTGTGTTGTTCTTTTTCCCAGCAGACAAACGTGGTTACATGTCGGAACCCAGCACTGACATCGTAGCTGCCCTGTTTTCCACTTGGACCCACGTATGTATAAATAAACATGTGTACAGACAGCCCACTCACCTTTCCTCCCCGCCTCCCCGGACCTAAATCAACATGTGAGGGGAAGCGAGGGGTTAATAGGGCCAAGTTTAGAGAGAGGAGGAGGAGGAGAAGGGGAGATGAAGGCGGAGGGGGGGTGGAAGGTGAGGGAGAACCCAGGGGAACTCATTACAGGAGACATGACACACACACACACACACACACACACACACACACACAATCACAACTTCAACGTACACACCCGTCCCGTCACTTCTTTAACACACACACAGAGACTTATTACTCCCCCTCAGCTCATGCTGGCTTATTACTAAGGCCCTATTAACATACACAGTTTTACACACGCACTTATTGAAGCCAGTAATGCAGAAAACTGTGCCCTCACTGCGGTTTAGCCCCTGAGCTATACCGCACCATGAGAAAGGAAAACACTTTGGAGCAAATACTGGGCTTGAATGTATAAGTACAACCTCAATAACTGTAGGGTTCTCCGTAAGTTTAGATTTCTTCAAAGATGCCTGCCATGTATTTACAGTATGTCTCTTTGTGTTGACTGTATTCTCTTGGTCCCTCTGTCTCTCTGGGAGCCTGGCAATGTTTGCTTACAAAAGGTTCTTTTTTATGATGATCGCCTTAATTGATAGTTAACCATGAGCCCCCTCCCCCAGCGCTGGATGAACATAAACAAGTGCTAAAGAAAAACATGTGTTACTCTCAGTGTGTGTGCGTGTGCATGACCTAGGGTGTGAGAGCCAGGAAAGCCAGACTGGTTTCATTATGTTCCAAACTAGCCTATTATGGTTTGGAAAATCATGCAAACCCTAAACAGTTACTATAGCAACCAAGTCACCTCTGTATTTTTTTTTTTCAACCGCCTGTTCCTATTCAGCTCTTCTCATCCTTCACCTCTATTGCCCCGCCCAAATCTACACCCCCCCCTCCCCCCCCCCTCCCCCACCACCACCACCACATCACACACACATGCAGGCGGACATGCGCAGACACACACACACACACACACACTGTTTCCTCTCTTCCCCTGCCTATAGAGTTTCACTGCCTATCCACCTTCCTTAGAAAAATAAACCGACTGAAAAGAAACAGCCGATTTGGAATCGCAAGCTTCTATCTTTTTTCCTTCTGCTGCCATTTGTTCACTGTTTCCTGTTTCCTGTGTTTAAGCTGTTTCACTTCTTTTATAATTGTCTAACTGAGCTTTGATCAGTCACACATGAAAACATTACATCAGATCCTCCATATTCGCCAACATACAATGATATTATGATTTTATCATGATGGCTCCACCTTTATAGGCAGTGGATACCAGGGTATGGATTCTAATAACAATGAAGGTCTACAAGAATATATCATTGTTATTAGCGGAATGTTTAATTCAAATAACTACACACACACATACACACACTGAGTGAAAACATATATGACTTTAACTGTGCTTGTAATCAGTGCAGCTAAAGATTGTCATTGCGTTTGATGTTTCCTGTTAATGGCAAAGTGCTCTGCGTTACACACACGCACACCCCTACACACACCCACACCTACGCACACAAACACACTTTATTATGTGAGAAGCCATTTGCTCTGTCGACGTGATAAAGCCCTTGGCAGTATACTGGTGTAGTTTTAAAGCCCAGACACCCTTTGCCATTACTCAGGAGATATGCCACTGGCTGGTGATCAATGTGTCTCTAATAGACAGACAAGGAAGAGGAATACGGGGAGAAAAGGAGCAATATTGATAGAGAGAGATAAAGATAAGCACAGAGAGTGATTGCACTTTATACCTTCTCATCCATCACCCTGGGTGTATAGCACTAACTGGGCCTAACCTACAGTCATCAGTTTCCAGAAAGCTCTGGGATGTGACTGAAGCAATAACCCGTCTAGATGCTGTATTTATGAGGTGCCATCAAAACAATGGCATTTATCTTACCACTCGGATCATATGCTTTCATCACTTTTACTGTTATATCTTCTTTGTGTGTGGGTGGCCGTCTATTTTCAAACCCTATGACCCATTAGACCGAAGCGAGCACACCAACCAGAGGAGTATTTTAATGTCCTCTACAGTTCACCTAAAAGCTGAGAGGTTACCTACGCTGTTAACTGCCATCCTTCTTAAAGTAGGCCTATTTTACATGCTGTGGTTGCCTGTACTGTCAGCAATGACAGCCTTTCTTTATCTCTTTATAAATGTTGCCATTTTTCCTCACTGTACATACTATATCACTGACACAGACAATCTTCAAGTAAACAACATAGAAATGAACTGTGTAGAAAGTAATCAGCAGGCTATAATACAAGTCTTTGACTTGATGTGGTCTGAGTCATGTCTATGTACCTATGTCACTGAATTTTCAACTTTCTTCAATTCTAATACATAGAAATAATATTTTAACCAAAATGTCAACGCATAATCTGTGTTAGTTTGTCTTGAGATTGACTTAAACTTCCTTCATTATGTTCATTCACTGTAGGAACATCAGAGACATAACGTAGAAACGTATAATAGCAGATCAAGGCATCTACAGCAATAGTTGAAAGAGGTTGCACAGCAGATCAGCACTGAGCATGTGAAACAGAAATAGACACATGGTAAAAAGTATATACAAAAGGGTACATTGAAACAAGCAACAAAAGAAAGGGGTCTGAATCCCAGCTTTGTTCCCTGCTCATGGGAAAGGCAAGGCGAAGATAGGAAAAAGGTCCTGGGCTCTGATAAGAAGGATGGGGGTAGTAGAGAGGTGGGCAGAGGTGGTTTTGTGTGTGTGTGTGTGTGGCAGGGTGATGGAGTGGGGAGGGTTAGAGTACCAGGCGATGCAAGAGGCAGAAAGGGTACGTCTGGAAAGCATCAAGCCTATATGTGTGTGTGTGCGTGTGTGTGTGTGTGTGTGTGTTGTTTTGCTGCTCTGGTTTTTAGCTTGTTAACCCGCAGGTCACAGTCAGCTCCAGGTGATGAAGGCAGTGCCTAACATACAGGATGGGAACAATAACCACTTCCTTACAGCCAGTAGGCCTAGGCATTCATGAATAATAATAAACACGCAAATGTTCACACAAACATATTGAGGCTCCCTCCTCTTCTGTATGGGAACGCTTAGCGCTGTACAGAAATACCGTTACCGACAAGACTGTATCGCAGCTAGACTTATCCGGCTTTTGCATATCCCTGCCTTGGTTATCAGCTGTTTGGAGAGCCAGAGCCTGGCTTGTCTGGGGGGGAAATCCTCTCCTGCTATGAGATAAGACAAGCTACAGGCCCATCAATGCAATATTGTTAGGTGGGTGGCATTGAGATGGAAGATTAAGATGAGGAAAGATTATGATGAACGCTTGTGTCTCTGTTCATGGGTATGTTGATGTGAATGTGTGTGTCCGTGTGCAGTAGAGAGCGAGAGAGAGAGAGAGAGAGCAGTTGGTACTGTGTTTTGCCCTGTGAGAGCTGGCTTGGGGTGGTGTTGTGTTACATACAGTACATGGCTGGTATTGACTGGGCAGGGCGGGGTGAGCTGGCACAATATCTAGCTAAAAGCGCTGAGAGGTGTGTGTGGGGGTGTGGGAGGCTACGGGGCCTTTAAGCCAGCAGCGTCTGACACCCGAAGAGCTTCACATGCTCTGACACTATCCATTGTAGTCTGGAATTTAAGAAATGCATTTGATCGGGAACGGTGCGTCTCTGTGGGTGTTACTTGGGGCACAAAAACCACAAGACAACTTGTTCAGAACAGAGGAAGATGTGCATACGGAGAAGTAGGATTAGAGCTTTTTGAGTTGATAAATATCTTTATCACACAGAACAACAGGCTTCCATGTTATCTACGTATTCTGAGTTCTGTATCTCACCCTGGCAATAATAGAACCGGAATTGTTATCGTCAATATAAAACAAGAAAATATATCAATCAAAAAAATATCAAGTACATATCCACAAAGGGAATTCCATGTTTTGCCTTTGACCTCAGCATTCCTCAGAGTCAGGCCAGTGTGCGTGGCTCGTACATTCACCTTCAGACTAGGTGATTAAAGGTGATCCTCAGCCATGCAGTTTTGAGGGTTGAACAACTTAGAAAGAAAACCTACACCTGCCTAGTGGCATCAGTGTCTCATCTACGGTTACTGCCGACCTGTTTACACGAGGTTCTCAGGCAGGCGAGGTTGTGTAATTATTGCCGTGTGAGGTACTGCTGACAACAATAATAGTCATGCAAGTACATTTATATTGTGAACATTTGGATTCAATTCATATATGTATTAATCTAACTGAATTTTAATGAATTAATAGATTAAGAGTGCATTTCTTCATTATCTTAAAAAGTAACCTAAATCAAGGTCATTCAAAGACTAAAAGCCTTTTTATTAAGCCTATCCTACACACAAAGGCATATTTTAACTCACCTATAGAAAAATACAAAAAGTAATAACGCACTAATTAAATTAATTTTTATTTTATTTACTAAACTTAAGCAAGATTTAATTTAAAATGACTTAACCAACTGTCTAATATATGCATAATTTATATGATTTATAGCATAACGGCCTGTCACAGGGTACTTTCAGCATCAGAGGAGAGATTACTACTATGCATGTACTGCCACCTATTGACTGAAGACGGCGTTTCTGAAACAGCAGGATTTGCAATTATTAGGAGACTTGGATGTCGGTGCAGTCACGCTATCTAGTGGTGAGGCAGCAACCTTGGTAAGGACATGGGATAACAGAATGCAGAGCAGCATAAAAGGCACTTTAACATTATTTTTAGTGGAATATATCAAGTGGGGAAGCAGCCTTATAAGAACATGATTGTTTTCCCGACATTTTCGCCTTTACACATTTGTAGCTCAACATTCAAAGAAAGTTACATAGCCCAGAATTTTTTTTTTTTAAATAAAAAAAACACCCCCAGAAGGTGAAAAGGTTTATTAAGGGAAATTATACAAGGCACTTCCTTGCCCTTTCTAAATGCATTGTGAAATGTGATATACACTCTATAAACACCACAGGCTGATCAGTTGTGTATATGAACTATTGATTTGTAGATCAAACATAGGGGAGTCTTTGTCATTAGTGTTATAGGACATTACAATGTCCATCTTCAGAGCTGGGTGTAGCGCAGGTATTGTTTCCCAGAAGGTAACTCTTTGCAGGTGACACCCTGTGGGAACTCTGCAGCAGCTTCAGCATCAGAGAGAGAGGGGATGACCATGACCTTCTCGCCAGGCTGTAAGATCAACACACAAGTATGACTGAGAGGCCAGATGTCTAATGCAGTGATTCTGACACTTTTGGCTTCCGTTAGACTCATGAGACCGTTCCGATCTCACAAGATCCACAATTTGTTCCGCTCTGCTCATCAGTCTGGGAACCCTTTATTCCAAAGCTTTTGGGACCCAGTCAGTGTTTACATTGGTAGTTCGGGAGGTGTCCGTGTTCATGTGGGTGGGTCTTGTCCTGATTCGTTAAGATGGCCTAATCATCTGCTAGCGTCTGTGTTTTAAAAGTCACTGGCAAACGTTTGTTGCAGAACGAATATAGGAGTTTGCAAAATCAGGATAGTCTTACAAAGTTAGGCTTTTTTACCTTGTTTGAATTTACCTCTTTACTTGACTAGAACATTTATTTTTAATAAAACTCTAGACAAACATGAATAGGCAAATATTTGAAGATATATAAAAAGGTTGTCAATTGTTGTAAATACTGCAAAATGACAAAGCAATAGCCTACATAGTATCATGTATAGCCCTATTTAACAGAAATTGTTTTCAAAAATATCAGTATCCCTACATTTCTCTATACTATTTGTATAAAAAGGTTAGTTGTACCTCCAAGTACCCTTAGATAACACTTAGGGGTGTTAGTAGCGCCATTTGAGGAACATTGGTATAAAATGCACAGTCCCCATCTGTTGCTATAACTGCCATCTAACACATCACATGCATCCCATCCATTTTATGGGTAACTAGTTATCTGTGTTAAGATTAATTACATGGTTTACCTTCCAGTCGACAGGCGTGGCAACCTTCTTCTGAGCTGTAAGCTGCAGTGAGTCAATGACCCGTAGCAACTCATCAAAGTTCCTTCCTGTGGTGGCAGGATAGAGGATGGACAGCTTCAGTTTCTTGTCTGGGCCAACCACAAACACCTACAGTAGAAAGGGTTGAGAGAACAGTGGAAGTCATGTATCATGTATGTATAAGTCACTTTGGCTTTTGTGATAAGATGATAACCACAGATGAAGTACTGTATGTTCACACTGCTCACTGTTTGCATTTTTATTGTTGTTACCCTGGTGTAATGCAACAACCTGACAGTGCACGTCCCTCTCCCACTTTGGTGCAGAGTGCCTCGCATCTCTACACCTCCCTATAAAAATCACTCCTAGGATGGCACTCTTCTCTACCCTTCCCCTACAGCCACCTACACTTTTGTGGCCAGCTGTGTTATATAAATATAAAATATTTTAGAAAGGCAATTGAGGAGTGTACAAATGTATAATCATTTTGATCCTGATTATGTTTGATTTTTTTTGTGTGTGTTTTAAACCAATGAGGTGAGAAACAACTCACGCAGCGAGCAGTGAGAGGAATGCCGTCCTTGTCCCTCTCATCTGGGTCCAACATGCCAAGCTGGACGGACAGCTCTCTCTTGTCATCGGCGATGATAGGGAAAGGCAGAGGACTGCTAGCCTGCTCACTGTGGAATGCCATCACATCCTGGACACAGAATTTCAAATGATGTCTTCATCAGTGGATGGGAGTAGTTGCTGTACATAATCACGTTAATCTCTTTTGTTCTGCGAATACATTTAAGTGAATACATCTTTCATTATATAATTAGCTCTGTTACACTGATTCCCCATTTATAAATCTAGTAAACACGCGCTACTTCATTGAGCTCCAAAAGCACTTAAATATAATGCAATGTGTCCCTAAGGCACAATGCCACAGTAGTCTATTGTGGCACAATTAAGTCTTATAAGTTCATCATTCGAATTGGAGAAATCTTTTATTTATTCCTGGGAAAATTTCTTGTTCACGTTTTTGTTGTCGTTTACTTAGCTTTGGTGTATGACAAAGTATGGATCAATGTGATTGATGTAAATTCGTATTTACCAAATCAACATCATCACAGGCGAGTAGAAAAAGAAAATCTGTCCTTTAATAATTGTAGACATGTTGACAGGGCAATGGTCTTGTCCAATAGGATTGTTGCTGAAACACTATGCAATCAATGACATACTGTGCATACATAATCAGTTGTGAGAGCCTTGAACTAGATGGTCCAGTTTATCCCCAGGTGCAAGCATTTCCCCCCCCATTCTAAGCCAAATTAGTACGTGTGCAGGTAATTTCACACTCACTCACTGCACAACAGTCTGTCAGTTGGACAGCAGACAAACAAAAATCAGGTCAGACTTGGGGAAATGAGAATGAACAAAAGGGTGTTTGTGTAACTGCCAAGAGTGATGTAACACATATTCTGATTTACTCCTTATAATGCAAAGATGACCCCTCCTCATAGAGGAAAGCTGATTTCCCGTTCAGAAGAATGATTTGGAAACAGTATGTAGCATTTGGGAGGGGTTGGTGCCGCACTGTAACCTAGAAACCAAGCAGTTTGGCCAATCAGCGCTGGCCCAGTGTAGCATTCCAGAACCACCCAAACCACAGTTGACTGCCCATTTACTCCCTTGTCTTTCTTGGAACATTTACAGGCCCTAAATAGAAATACTACTGTAACCAAGCAGACCCAGTAAAAAAAATAAAATAAACAATAGTTTGCCCAGTGTTGAAGAAGGGACAACACAACCTCTTTTTCTTCCAATACTACTGGCCCACAAGGACGTACAGGGATTAGTGGTAGTATTATTGACGGATGTGTGCAGTTGAATTCTACTCTAAATAAAACTGATTCATTGTCAGCGACAGATGAGGTACAAGGAAATACAGTGGAAGCTGAACTGTCTGACACATGTAGGAGACAAAGTATTCTGTATTAGCTTAATTAAATCAGGGTTAGCACAGTCAAGCCTAGCATTCTGCAGAAGAAGTTTGAAGACCGGAACTTAATCATCAGGTTTCCTGGCAGAATCCACATGTGACGCAACATGAAACGTTCCCACCCACACTTTCTACAATTGTGTGTGTCCAACCTTGCTCCAGTTGAGGTGGTCCTCTACACTGTCAATGGACAGAGCAATCATCTTGACGCCCCGTTTCTTGAACTCATCGCTAATCCTAGCGGCACAGGCCAGCTCAGTGGTGCACACAGGGGTGAAGTCCCTTGGGTGGGAGAACAGGATACCCCACCTGCAAGAAAACTTTTATTTTTAAAATGAGACTTCTGGAACAATTCTGTTAGACTGGAACTGGGTCATGTCTGAAAGCTCTGATTGTTATAAAGCGCCATTGTCAAACTTGGAACCTCTACCTGCTGGTATGTGTCATAGTTAGTCACAGATGAAGAATCAGAAAGATTAAGAGACAGATAAAATAGCAGATAAAATAGCCACTGTAGATATTGATGGCAAACCACACCTTGGTGGTGCTATCACACAACTACAAAGTAGGGTTGAATAACTTGCGGTGGACTTATAGAGGCGTCTGATTTCCATGGTGGTTTGCCTGAACAAAGGCGATGAGAGGGATTACCTGACTAGAAAAGGGAACCTCGTAACCCATATAGGAATGCGTTACAGAGCCATTGTCCAACAAAGCACTGAAAACATGATAAGAATCTACTGTAGCAGCGACCCAGCGGTCCAGCTTGGCCAACATCATAGTGTGCTAATGAGGCCTGTTTACTTTATTATGACTTTACTCAATTTAGAAAAGATTTGGACACAATCATAATGTTAATTTTTTAGTGTAGCATATAGTTAGTAGTTTCAAACTCCAAAATATAATGTAACCTCATATACACAAAATTGTCTAATGGTACTGGTCATTTGTTGGTGAGAGTAGGTCACAACTTCAGTCATTGAGACTGTACTAGGCAAGCTTTTTGTTTGATGGTTTATCTTCATTTTCTTAATATAAGAAGAAAAACAAATCACCTGGACTTTCTTTTTCTCACCTGGACTGTTTTGAATAGCTGCCAAAAATAGATACAAGCCATGACAGCTAGTTTTTTTCTCTCTCTCACACTGTGAGAGGTATCATTGTGTGTGTATTATTGTGTGTGTGTGTGTGTGTGTGTGTGTACACACACACACACACACACACAATGATACCTTTGTCCACTGCCTAACTGAATATATTGTGTAAAGAACATGTCAGTCTCTTTGGCTTTGTTTTCATTATACAGTAATGCACTACACCTTGAAGAACCAAGTCCAATTCTTAAACTTTAGGAGATCAAGTGTCTCTTGGGCTACTGGTATTGTACATTGTTTTTGAAATTCTGGTCCTAATGAATGTTTAGACCATGCACGTTGCATATCCTGGAAACTCCTTATCCCTAAGAGCCATGATTGTGAAACCCTGCCTCACCAAAGTAACCACCAGCAGTTGAGGCAATTCAGTAAAATTGCGTTATGTTACGTTTCTTATATAGGTTTGCATTTATTTTTAAATAAAACATTTACATTGACATCAAAGTCAGTCAATAGCAAGAATACTCTTGTTCTTCAACACAGTCAATAGCCTAGCCTGTAGCAAATGTATGGCTTTCCAAAAGTATATTAAAATATCGCACTTACGAGCTTCCAAGGAAATCGTGGAACTTAATCTTGCCAATGGTAGTCTCGGCTTCGAAGTTTGGGAACACGTCTCCCAGCAAAAGCCCAGGCATGATTACGGTCCTCTCTCTGAGATACACGCAGGAGAAAGCGTGTTAGTTTAAAACACGAGTAAATGACGACTCGCTTCGCGATTGAACTCGGAAATAGAAGTGTCTGACGTATGTCGTGATGGGGGACCACAAATGTATTTTTCTCCATATTATCTTGTGATTGATTTTTGGAGATTTAACATGACTATTGATTCAATAAAACGAACTAAATAATAAAGGTTTACGTATAATACAGTATTATGAACAGTTATTAAGTGAGTCATGTAATTTAATTTATTATTTTATTATATTATTTGTAGATACTTTACAATTTAGCATTATTGTTTTATTTTAAATGTTATTGAGAATTTGCAAATTATTTCTTTCTGATGTAATGTCTGATTGTGCATACTGTTTACGTGTTTATTTATTTAATAAAAAAATACAAACACGTATTTTTCTGAAGAAAACAAAACACATGCTATGTTTATTATTACAAATGACATATCTGACATTTTATTACATGCGATTGTTCCTATGACAAACCTATGGTACTTATTCATTTGACGTAAGAGTAAACGGATGTATATACACAAAATTTCCCACAGACCTTTGCGATAGGTAAAACAAAGATGGCGTTTGTGAGGATTATTTCTGGACGTGACAGGAATTGTCAAATGTAAAGTAATGAATTGAAAAGAGCGCAAGCGTACGCGACACTGCAGAAACTCTAACATTGCAGTGCGATTGGAATATAGTATACTGTCAACAACGACAAGTAAGCGAAATGCCTTCTCCAAAAGCAAAAAGCGCCGTCCGCAGCGGAGGTAGTCCTGTGCTCGGGGGCTCCAATGGGCGTTACGAGTTCATGTCGCTGAACCGAAACCCGTCGCCACATCTTCTGCAGCGACAGGGTTCCTCCGACCCAGCCACTGCCCGGCTCCGAGCCTCTGAAAGCCCAACTCGGCGCCGCGGCTCCGGTTCATCCACCGGCTCGACTGGCGGACAGGTCATGCCCGAAGAGCATTGTATGCGACTTAATCCTTCATTTATAGGCATAGCACTTAGTTCCCTTCTCGCCATAGACCTGTGGCTGTCCAAGCGGCTGGGTGTGTGTGCTTGTGAAGACTCTTCGTGCGGCAGTGTTCGCCCGTTGATGAAACTGATCGAGATATCAGGACATGGCATCCCGTGGCTGGTTGGGACTGCTTACTGTATGTATAAGAGCGACAGTGCTGCAGGACAGGAGGTTATGCTCAACCTTTTCATGGGTAAAATGATTTATTTTATGCTTTTTGCTTCATGTTGCATGGTCCACCGTAACCGGACAGAAACGAACAATTGAGTACTGGTGTGTTAAGTCTGCAGACTGACATACCATAGTGTCAAGTGACACTGGTTTGCACCAATGGTGCAGTACTGCTACTGCTGTCACACCCCCGACCCCTCGGGGGAATTGACATTCCCCACCCACTTCAGTCATAATTATTTCAAAACTCACGAAGGTGTACACCCCCGTTACAGACGTCGTTTAGCAGCCTATTCTCACCTGTAGATGTCGTATGTCATTCATACTACAGTACTCCATTTTTTCAACTCAACTGGTCAGAAAGTCAGAAACGTCACTAACACACTGTGGTGCTTTTTAGCTGGTCATGGTAAAAGGGAATGGCTACATTGGCAATAGGATCTAAACAAAAATACATTTACGGCATGGGGGACATAGACGGCCTGATTCAAGGGGTTCTAACCCACTTGTGCTGCAAAAGACATGCTCCAATGTATGTATATAGTATATCTCTATTGCGGTAATTTGCTCTGAATTATAGTGTCTCATATTATGAGCTCATCTTAGCTTAAAATATCTCTCTCACTCGCTCTCTCTACCTGCTTCCTCCCTTCTTCACCCCCAGCCCTGCTGTTGGACCTGGTCCTGGTGGGCATTGTCAAGGCGGTGGTGCGCAGACGCCGGCCATCCCATAATCGCATGGACATGTTTGCCACCTTCTCCGTGGACCGCTACTCCTTTCCTTCCGGCCACGCCACCCGCGCTGCCATGTGCGGGCGCTTCCTACTGGCTCACCTGGTGCTGGCCGCCCCGCTGCGGGTCCTGGTTCTGCTGTGGGCCGCACTGGTGGGGCTAAGCCGGGTCCTGATGGGGAGGCACAATGTGACGGACGTCCTCTTCGGGTTCTGGATGGGATACTGCCAGTACAACCTGGTGGAGATGCTCTGGCTCTCGTCTCAGGTCCTGCAGGGGCTAATGGGACAGCTAGCGTAAGCAGCGGGCTGTGTGGTCTAAGATGGTTCAGGTACATTTGTAGGAAAACGCACCCTTTTTCAATCTGTGGACTAAGCAGTGACCTAACAATAGTTTGCTAGTTCTATAGGTGGGCTATCATAACCGCAAAAAAAAGGAATTATATTTAATATCCTTGAGCTTGACATGAGCATAAGAGCTACACTTTAAGGGCACATAAATGAAAATGGTTCCAGAGTTTTATGTATTTACCTTGTAACTATAGTTAATTATTAAGCTGTCACCTCACTAAACATCATATGCTAAAAATAAAATGAAAAACGATAACTATAAAAGATATTTATGCAGCAACCAGCAATATGTTCATTACCTGAATTAACAATTAAAAAGAGAAGAAATTTAAAAATATTTAGGGAAGGGAAGGAAAGGTGCAGTTTACCTATTTGATAAATACAGTAGATTCATTTAGATGCCCCCTCACACACACACTTTTCCCTTCAAACCCCTTCATTTAATGAGAAACACATTCATGAAGAAATTATCCCAACATTTGAAAATTCAAAGTTTCAGACCAATTGCTACATTTAATGTAAAAATCGCCCAATTGTCCAAGAGATTGGATGGCAATTTTCTTTCAGCACCTTTTTAGTTTATTCCTTAATAGCTTTTAAACCTGCTAATAGGAATTATGTCAGAGCTTTGCACGCCATTGATAACTTGATGATGGTAGCTATGTATTCATTAACACTGAGATTACATCAGGACATGTTTGCTCTGTAGCTGCCAAAGATTAGGCAATCATTAGTGGAAGAAAAGTTTTCAGATGTTAGAACCTACATTCGAAATCTAAGATAAAATCACATGACAATGTAACAGCCAGAATTTGTAGGAATGCAACTTTTATATGTAATAGGTACAGAGAGAAAGGACAGAGATTCAATGTGGTTAAAGGACTATACAGTAGTTCTTTAAGGCCTTGACTCTTACTGGAGAAAGCTGGAAGTTTAGACACCTTCTATGCATCCTGTTAGAAATAGGTCAAGTATGTTTGTATAGCCCTAAATCAGTTGGCAAACAAACATAATCAAGGACAATTCTTTTTGGAAAAAATTGAAGAAATCTTGTGAAAGGACTTTTTTGTTTAACTAAATTGTTATAAACGCAACTGATGGTAGAGGAACACATACAGACTGACACTGTTGCTGTAAAAAAAAAAAAAAGCCCTTGGTTTTACAGCACGACAGCATGTTGCCTTTGGCGTGTTGACAGAGAACCGTGGACAGCATCACTTGCACAACACTAAACGCTCTGCCAACTTCGTGGTTCTAACATCATTTGACACTCACCAGAGGCAGTTCAAGTCTACAGGGAACAGACACTAGTGAGATGAACAGCATAACTGTTCCCTAAATGATTCCCACTCAACACATTTATAAGACTCACAATTGACTTGTTCCTTTCACTTTCTACTGGTTTCTACTGGCTCACCTCAAAACATTATCTTCAACCCTGATTCCATTGTAAACCGCATGTTATTTTGTTGCAGCATTGTAGCGATTGGCATGGTTGTATGTTTTTATATTTTGGTTATTTGGTTAATTAATGAATTTGATTGTTCACTAAAATATCAGAAATCCATATCAGGATTAGTTGCTGAATCATTAAATGTATATTGATTAATTGTATTTGAATGTGTGCAATAATAGTGTGAGGATGTATCGGATACATTTTACATTTTTATATTTAAAATTTTTCATCTATTTGAAAAAATATATAGCCTGTGACTGTTGTATCATTCGGCCCCAAGTAGTTTGTGACTTTAAAGCGCTACTGAACTTTTGAACCTCTAGGGGATGACTGAGGTAAGAAAACCAGAGTCGAGGGCTTAACAAAAGTTCATTAGCTCTTGAATTGCAGTTATTTTCCCGGTATACTACTACTGACTGCATTACTGATATACATTCTGTACATTCTTTCTGCAATAATTGAGCAATGACCTTCCTCATGACCAATGACTTTACTCAATGAAGAGTAAAGCAGTTCAGTAACATTTTAAATTGTCAAATTTGGTTTCAAACATGAATGTTTATGTTGGAAGCAACATTCCTAACTGATATGGTTTCCTTGGTGGACAGAACTGCTGCAATAAATAATGAGGCCTCTATTTGTTTCAGCAACTATGCTTTGTTATCTGGGTCTATCACATGATTTTAGCGCTCACAGCTATTTTACCAGCTATATACAACGTGTTTGATGGTTGTTGGCCTAAAGCATTATGTTATGTGTATACAGTATAGATGCTAATGAATTGACTACACTGTGAATTGTTATATGGAGTTAAATGTTGTACCTGTTGATGTTAAATATTCCATAAATTGAGATATACTTTTTCTTTTTCTTTTTTAAAATAAACAAACAAATTTGAAATTGACCTTCCCAGTCTTGTATACATTTTTCCTATGAGAAAAAATTATGGTGTTGTCAATATTCGCCCCTACCACCCTACCCCTAACTTATGTGTTGCAAATGTACACGTTTTGACAAAGGCACAGATTACCACTGAATAATGCTGGTGTTTGTAAATTATTTAACTGTTCAGTAGTCAAAGTAAGCATTTTGCTATGCAAGCTATCACTCCAGTGCATATAAATCACGTCACTCGAATAACTCAACCTTAGTAAAGGCAAAACTATGTGCATCGGTATTTGTTTTACAGCTTTGGCATTCTTTTTGAAGGATAACCAAGAGAGCATGGGAAGGGGTGACGTTCTTAAGGCGTGCCGGTGTTGTGCCGAGCTCTGTTTCCCCATCGATATGTG
>JAOEHI010031309.1:0-24425 GCA_025447815.1 Percopsis transmontana | reverse complement strand
TTTTTATTTTTGTATATATTTATATATCTATCTCTATATCTGTCTCTTGTATCTTCCTTTTTTTGTATCTGTATTTCTGTCTTTCTGCCTTTATCTAGATGCACCCCCCCCCCCCCCCCCATCTGTCAGTTACAATTCCCTCCCCCACACCTGACTAAGGGAATAAAAAACAAGCATGCCAGGAATAAGAGTAGTTTATCTTTGATTGTGTGTCTTACGTTGTGTTGTGTCTCAGGTAAAGTTTCTCTTAAGTGGGATGCCACGTAAGCTCATAAAAATCTTTCAAGACATTGTGTAATTGTGGGGCAGTTCGGACAGAGATAACCCATTAATCACCATCAAGGATACTAGACATTATATATTTTTAATAACTTAGACATTTTGCAGAGGTTAAAGGCAAAACGTAACCTGGTACAGAAAGTATAATTACAAATTATGCCTTTGCTCCAGACATGAACTAAGTACATTCTGATTCATACATCTCTCCAGTTAGGCAGGGAAAAATTACAGTGAAATAATTAGTGAAATGGTGCATAGGCACAACAAATACACTGTAAATACTTCTGCTTTCTTAACCTGGTTTTCCCAAGCACTTTTGATATTCTGTTAGTGTTATAAATGTATAAGTTATACCATTTTACAGCTTGTTGACAATACAGACAGCCAAAGATGACACACTTAATTGCTAGCCTCACTACATACTTGGCTGGAAACCAGTCAAATAAACTTTCCCGCTCATGTGGGAAGGTTCTCTGTGTGCCGCTTAGTTGTTTCAGTTCGCTGGTTAAAGCGGCACTCCTAGGTTTTAAATCCGGAATTACACTTGAAAATCTGAGAGCCATGTACTGCAAAAAATTTGTAATTTAAGAAAGTCAAAGACAAATCATCTCATCAATCAAAACAACTGGTCTTGATTTGTCTTTAGTAAGATATTAAAACTATGTTTAGGTCAGACATGGCATAACAGTAGAATACTGTACAAGAATTCAAGAATTTGGGAAAAAACTGAAAAGATTTTTTTTAAGAGCTATTTCCAATCCTAGGACCCTCTGTACTTAACATTATGAATACATCCCTCTTATCTGGTGTTGTAGTTGCCACGTTTAAAACCTCCATAATTAAACCCCTACTTAAAAAACGTAGCCTTGATCCTGAAATTCTTAATAACTGCAGGCCGGTCTCGAATTCTTGTTACTTCTATAGACTCAGATACTTCATGTGTGTTATTGCTATCAGACTTAAATGCAGCCCTTGACTGGATAAAAACCTATCTCGGCACGAGTGAGTTAGCCCTTTCATGGTTTAGTTCATACTTGTCTGGGAGGACACTGTGTAATTCATGGTGACCTCAGACTACCATAAGGTTCCTTGTGGCATCCCACAGGGTTCTATGCTGGGCCCTTTGTTGCTGTGTATTTATATGCTACCATTGGGTGATATCAAATGTAAATATGGCATTAGCTTTCACTGTTATGCTGATGATACCCAGCTTTATATGCCTTTTGAATTAAGTAACCAGTCTAACCTCAGAGTCCTGGAGTCTCTTGGGAATTAAATAATAGATGTCTTTAAACTTTCTGCTTCTGAACTCTGACAGAAACTTTCTGCAGAGTTCAGAAACTTTCTGCTTCTGAACTCTGAGATGTTAATTGATGGACCTGGACACCTGTTCAAGGATGCCACTCTAAACTTTGAGAACTGTAATATTACCCAGAGTAACTCCTGGGTAGTTATATTTGCCTAAACACTCTCCTTATATTTACACATTAAAGATATTACTAGAATAGCATTCTTCTATTTCAGTGACATCGCAAAGATTAGACTAATTCTGTCTGTGAGTGATGCAAAGACTCTAATTAATGCGTTTGTATTATCGCGTTGAGACTAGTGTAATGGCCTACTCTCCAGCGTTCCAATAACGAGTATAAAAAACCTTCAGATGGTTCAGAATGCTGCTGCCAGAATCCTTACTAGAACTAGAAAGTTTGACCATATAACTCCTATTCTTGCTGATCTCCACTGGCTACCGATTTATCTCAGATGTGACTTTAAGATCCTCCTGCTCACCTATAAAGTAATACATGGATTGGCACCTTCCTATTTATCTGAACTAGTGATACCATATGTATGTACTACCTCAAGCCTTACGCTCACAGAATGCAGGCTTGTTATCCATCCCTAAAGTAAAAAAAATATCAGCAGGATTTAGAGCTTTCTCATACCGTGCCCCAGTACTCTGAAACACCCTACCTGCTGAGGTTAGGTGTGCTACTACTGTAGCGACCTTCAAAGTCAAACTTTAAACCTATTTTTATAGTCAGGCATTTGATCAGCCATAGCTAGGGGTAGCCGAAAAGGTTATGCTCTAGACCCACTAACGTGTCTCTTCTTGGTTAAGTGTCGCAGAGGGGGAAATGCTGCTATGGACCTGGTCCCTTCCCAAGGTTTCTAACATTTTTTAACCCAAGAGTTTTTTAAAAAGTTTTTCCTTACCCGATGGGAGGAATAGATGAAAGGGGTGTCGTATGTTTCCATGTGAAATGTGGGCCTGTGTAGCCCTTTGAGACTGTAATGTGATTAAGGGCTATAGAAATAAACTTGACTTGACTTGACGTGACTTGACATATCATTGAAGAAAGCTATTTTCTAAATGTAATGTATAATGTTACTTTACCCTCCCACACCTGAACACCTGAAATGGCTTGCACTCATCTACACCCCAGTTATGGATGTGTTACCCAGCTTTAGTGACTTAAACAGATTAGGAGACGACATCTCCTGTGTTGTCACAACAGTAGCTTCAGACAGCACACCAAACACATTTGGCCTTCATGTTAATACTGCAGAATGTAGCCTAAGCAGCTATTCTGTTTACAGTGAGTCAGACCAGGCCCTCCATCTGAAGCGACCAGTGCTGTTCACCACAGTCAACAATGCACTTGCTAATTGCTAAATTACAGTTTAATTATTCTGTGCTGAGCAGTTTAACAGCTTTGTCTGTGCAGGGGAGATTTGAGAGCTGTATTCATTGAGATTCATGGGGACTGACTTGCACATATCCTATGGCTTTTCCATGTATTTTTCTCCCCACAGAGGCCCCCTTTTTGGGCCTAGCTGTAATGCATGTGGAGTGGAGAGAGTAGGTGCTGACCAAAATGAAGACACGCTGAGGTGGAGAAGCGGTGAAATGGAGTGGACAATCGCGTTTAACGTCCAACAAACCAACAGACAGTGTGGTAGCAAACTAACATAAACAATGACTGACGGCGTATCCCACCGTCAGTCTAACTTAAATAGCAGTCTTAATGACTCGCAGGTGTGTGAATGAGCTGCACACTGCACAGGTGTGCAGCAGTGAGCTGAGGCACCGAGGCAAGCGCACCCCGGTCGTGACACTAGCATTCTGAGAGGATATAAAGGAATCCATTTATTGTGTTTTTTGTTAATTTATGCTTTTGTTAATTTTATGCTTTACTTGATGTAGGCCTAACTGTGTTACAAGGGTTTACAGTGTAGAATCTGGAATCAGATTTATTAATGTTCTTGTTTTCCCAGTATTGTTCCAAACCTTTACAATCTAAAAAACGTAATGGTGCGTAATAATTTAGGAACACAATAGTTGGTAATAATTGGTACATAATAATGGTGAGGAATAATGGTAAAGGAAATGGCTTTTCTTAACTAAATAGACTGACTTTCTAAATGGAATAAATGTACCATTAGTAATTTCACCTGTCATTAATCTCACAAATAGAATCTATTTAATCAGGATTGTCATCATTGAGTGCTTTAGTGACTTAAGTGCAAAAAAATAAGGTTAATGGTTGGGAAATTGTCTTTCTTTGTCATTAAGCTGCCTTACATATTCATTCAGATACCCACTATCATTCATGGACACATACGTGCACTCAGACACACACACACGCACGCACGCACGCACGCACGCACGCACGCACGCACGCACGCACGCACGCACACACACACACACACACACGCCCACACACACACAGCTCTGGCTGGATTTCTCCCTAAAGAACTTCATGATAAACCTGATAGTGGTGTTAAATACATTTATACTGTAAATTTGACAAGACCACACTTTACTTTCAACCAGACTAGACAAACAGACAACCAATTTTTTCTCAAAATACATCCTCAAGTTAATGTCCCATCCTATCTAAAGCCCCTTCCGTTTGTCCAAAGCATTGTTTAATTATCTATTATCTACCAATATGAGGGGAACTGAGGACTATTAATCTAATTGGAAGGTTCCTGGCTCCCAGTCAGACATAATGAGCACAATAAAGAATGATCATTTTAACAGCAAATGAAATGAGTGCAGCATGACTCATACTGTGTTTTGTCCCTAGCAGCTGGCTGTCTCGCTGTCTAAACACCTCAGAGGTACAATGTTTTTGTCAACCACGTAGCTCCTATGTAGATGAATGTGTTTAACGCACATACCGTATCACTACAGAATCTCAATAGTAATATATACAGAAAAGTACAATTTTAAGGAAAGTAGAGATTCAAAGGTCTCTAGTCAGTTTTTGTTTCGAAGAACCAAGTAGCTTCCTGTTAGCATGTGTTAGCGATGACAGTGACTGTCAGTAGTGTATTAAATCATCCATCTCAATTGCACACCCCTTGGAACCATGCTAATATTTATTTTTGTTAACACTGCAATTATATGGATTGCTTGGTTGCAATTATGAGTATAATGGTTTGATGCCCAAATGATTAACACTATTGCTAACTAAGTTATTTTTAACATTACAAACTATTTGAATGTCGGATATGCTAAGACCCTGTAATTAACAAACACATCAGAGTACTTCTGAGAAGGGGTGAGGCTGCAAAGGAAGGGCCCCTATTTCAATATGGCTATGGAACAACATGTGCACATACCCAGTGCGTGATTAAAAAAACATCCTGGTCATGATGCCGATGTTCTCTCGTCTCTCAAGTGCTAGTCGGATGTTTATTACTCATGTTTCCGGGTTTTTGATTGGTTCGTTGACTTCCACATCAGTGATGCAGCTTTGTGGAGAGTCCCACCTCTGACTTGTGTCAGCACGACAAGACAAAACAGGCAGAAACACAGTGATTCTTACAGTGATCATACTGTAACACAGAGGATTTTGCAAGCCCTTATATACAGTATACAGTATTACATAATGCTGTCTATGTTCCAGTTTTTCCTAAGTTTTCCTTGGGTTCATCTGTATTTGTGATACTCAGGTGATCAGATATATCCTTTCTTTCATTATCCCTTCTATTAATATTCAGTTGTCTGTAAAAGGCTGCAATTGTGGCCCTGGTAACTTTATTTGTTTTTAAAGGCTTATATTTTATGGTATAGTCGTTTCCCCATAAACGTGCTTTACGATTGGAGGCTGCATCCTCGCTGTTGGGGTATAAGGATCAACAAAGGAAATTTTGTGAGCTATTAATCCCATGGCGGTTGGACTGCATCTCTGTCATCCTGTAATAGGCTAATTAGGGAGAACAGTAGCCCGTGGGAACACCACCCACCTTGTGTGCTCTGTGCTGTAAACTGCTGTCTGCATTAGGGCCTCTGGTTTTTCTCCCTTTTCCGCCATTAAGTGATTTTTTTCCTTTTTTCCACTAATGTATAGTAAATGGGCTTTGCTTCCCAGAAGCAAATGATTTATCATATATTTTTGTTGCTATATTCTTTGATTGATTCTTGTTTTGACTAACTTGTACTTGTATTACATATTTCACCATAACTTCTTTCCCCTAAAAATGTAATTATAGCGCAAAAACAATGAGAAAAGGAGACACTGCTATTTTGAGAGCCATTAGAATTTCTTAATTTGATGTAAAATTGTGATATGTGGTCCACATTATGAAGTACAATCACTTCTTAACCAAACTAGTTCATCACTTTTTAGTTAGGATTCCTCACTGCATTTTTGTTGAAACCAATGCTCCGTTACGGTTTCTTTCTCGAAACACATTAGGGAATTATTAACTGGTGCCTTTTTACTTTCTGGGAGCCAGTCCCCTTTAGATCCCAGTGTTCCCTGTGATCTAAACAGTGCTCCTCACCCAAACAATTTTCCCACCAGTGGTTCTCTATCTACTAATTGGCCCATTGGTGGCAAGCAATGAATAACACATTTTTGCAGTACAAACGTAGTACACACCCCCACTAGGAACAACTGACTTAACCAAGTGGAAACAATGGATAGTTTTTTGCAGTATACCTTAGCACTCTCTGTCCTGCATGAGACCTGTTTGACTGGCTGCCTACCTGACTGGTTCCCCTGTGGTGGTCTACATGTGTTGCTGAACGTCTTTGAGGTTTGGTAGCACAGGGGCTTTAAGACTGCAGCCCTACATCTGCACACACAATGTGTACAGAAACTAGTTTCCTTCTTTTTCTTTCCTGTGATAGTATGATCTTATTCATTTTTATTATTAATATTTAGCTTTGCCCCTTGTAAGAAAATCTTATTCATGTGGCTAATTCTTAAGAGGCCCTTCAGTTACGTTATATTAAATGCATAATGTAGAAAAGATGTTACTGTCTAGTATGCAAATGTTTATTATCCTTGGCATGAAACAGATTTGCATGGATATGGCTTGGAGTTAGTTTAGAATTATTCACACTTTCTTGTGAACAAACACATAATCTGCACTGTTTATCAACAAGACTGCACCTGTTTGATCTGTGTGTATCGTAATTCCATGAATAACAGCCTGTTGCTTAGGCTATAATGTACCCCTTGAGTAACCACAGTCCAATTTGTGGGAAGCAGCATTGTTTGACTGTTTCTACGTGCCGTCGAAAGTCACTATTTCTAGGCCTGCCTGTTTGTGCTACAGCCAGTCTGGCACCAAGGCTGGAGGGCCAGGCGCTTCTATAAACAATCCTTGCCGTCTGTTCAGCTGTAGATATATTTACATGGTATATTGTGCACCTACTGATAGCCTGGCAGGTCATGGTGCTTGCTCCAAGGCTGGCTGAGGTCACCTACATCCTTCTAATTGTCTGAGAGATTGAGCTGGCAGCCTTGATAAACCCAACCAGGAAACTGGCACAGCGAAGGCTGCTGAATGGAGTTTGAGATACAGTATGTAGACTGGAGCTACGACAGGCACAGGAGCTAGGCATGGCAATGGAAATCTGTATAGAAATGGGAGGTGGTGTTTAGAGGTGAGAGTTAGGACTGAGGCCAGGGTTATAAAACTTGGGCTGGGGTTCTGACTAGAGGCTAAGTTGTGTATAGTATATCCATGATGGGGCCACTGTTTTCTTAAAATACAATGCGCAGCTCTGTGTATAACAGTGTTGCTTTGTTCTTTTTGGGAACGACACAAATGTGTTGTGAGAATGTCATGGCCTCCACGTTTCTATTTCCAGATCCGAGCGCTGTAATTTTCTCCTCCTAAAACAAAAGCACGTTTTTAAATGTTTGCTTTATCCACTAGTGGTTCCCATTGCTTGGGTGAGTGAAGACATTTGTGGTCTTAATGAGGGTCGAAGCCACCTGTCTCCATGCTAAAAGCTGCCACGGGACAAAAAGGAGATGCAGAAGACTACGAGATCTTAACTAACAGATCTTAACTGATGGATAAAAGACAAAGAACAGATTAATTCAATTTCAACCGAAGCAAGGGGACAGTCCCGAGTGTAGGGAGAGCATAAACTTGTGCTATCTCATGGCTGAACTCCTTTCTCTGGGACATCTTCCACCCTCCACTCCGCAGACTCAAGAACGCATTACAAACATCCCCTGGAACCAAACCTGGAATAAACACTGATCTTAAACAGTACCAGATGTTGCTTCAGAGAGAACTGTTAACCCACACAGCATCACCAAGGAAAACCAACTCCAGCTTTGGGTCTTAGCAAAACAGCTCTCTTCCTGTGCCTTAAGGGTGCAACTATTCCTATCCTGAGAGCACTTTTATTTTACAGTGTATGCATTTCATTTGCTGGGGAATTTACACTATGAATGGTTGAAAGGAGTGTCACCTACTTGCAAGGTGCCTTTGAAGTAACCTAGTAACTACATGGTCTGTTCCTGAGGTGGAAGTGCGTGTTAACATAATCCAACTTGCCGTAGGAATCGCATGGCGGCATGGCCTCAGACTTTTGGACTGCATGTTGGTTTGGCTGCTTCATGACCAACATTCCTGCTTATTTCCAAACTGAGGGACACACAGGGATAACCTAGAACCTACTCTCAACGAAAACAAAATAGCAGCGTCTGATGAATACAGTATAATATAGAGTAGAGGGTTTGTGGCACCATTAACTCACATCAAAAACAATGACACCCCTGGCAATTTGTAAAATGGTACCCTGAGAGCAATCATAACCCATACATTTTCATATGAAAGTCCTGCTTGCTGTCTTGGCGGGGGAAACATGCTTACGTTGTAACCCAAAACTGGGGCTGGGGAAGTTTGGAGAAGCAACAACTTATCTCGATGGATTAATCTGGATGGTCTGTGTGTATTTTCACTGAAAACATCAGATTCTCACACGCCACAGCATCAGTTATTCATATGACAAGCATTATGGTTTATTCAGGATTGCAATGCTGAATGATGCAAACATTTTCTCCTGGGTGGAAACTGGCCTCTCCTATCATTTCTTTTCAGTTCCCAGAGTAAAGTTTTGGAATAAAGCAGTTCACAAAGACTTGATCCACCCTTGTTCCTTGGGAGAAAACCACATCCATTCCATCCAAATAGAGGCTTGCCAGAGCTCACAGCCTGGCTTTAGAGAAGAGCCCTGAGATGCTGCTGTTAACTAAATATGCAGGATTTTCTGTGGGTCAAAGCACAGGCTCAACAGCTAGGCTATGTAATAGGTTTACAGGGGAGGAGATTTTACTCTATGTACAGAGTTGTGCATGTACATTAAACACATGATGCTACACTGATACATGATGTAGGGCACCTAATAACGGTCCCCTCTCATATAATTCAAATCTTTCAGTTGTATGAGTTAGGACCCGAAAGTTACGGACTAATTTTAAATATTTAACCAACAATCCTTTCTGAAAAAAAAAAAACGTAGAGTTGGCCCCGGGTGTGACATCATTTCCGTGACATCATTTCCGGACTGTAACCACTCATCTTTGACCTATCCTGCCACTCCCAGTCAGATAGCCAATCAAGTCAGGGCATGTTGAAAAAAGTGCAACACCAATTGAAATGGAATGTTCAGCTAGAAGGGAAAACAAGTCTGACTGTTGTAAAATTGAATGATATGTGGCCTTTCAGGACCAAGCCTTTCTGGTCAAAAATTGTGACTGACTTTCAGAAATCTTGCACTATATTGTCTAGTTGCCTACATAAATACACACACACACAAAACTTTAGCCCTATTTTTGTTTGGCCTTGTTTTATCTGTTATTTATATAATAAATCTGTGTTGTTGCCTTTCTTTCTGTAAATGGGTACATGATAATTCTGTTTGTTCAAAACACTTGTTCAAAACAAATTTGAAAAAACTACAATCTCTTCCATTCAGAATGACATATGGAGGACACATGACAAATCGGTAGCTTTAAAACATTTACAAGAAGAGGGAAAATTTGTCAGCATATAAAGGCAACTCAGAGGAAATTAAAGCAAGGAGTTTATCTCCTGCAGGGAAAACTGTGGTTACGGGCATTGCTGGAAATATTCTTTTAAACTGTAGCGTCTTGCGCAAAGTAAAGACCTCAACAGAGAGACGCGTGGACCAAGCCAGGCATGCAGAGGGTAAGGGTAAGGATGTGTCTCGTCTTTGTTACACAGCTCTGGAGGGCCCATGAGAGCAGTTGTTAAGTTAACATAGTAGGGTAGAGTATCTAATAGTAGTAACTAGTAGTAACTACTAGCTAGTATCCCCAGGGCTATCTTCCACAGCCACAACCATCAACAGCAATGTGATGCACGGGAGTTATATGCCTAAATAGCAATCATAATGCCAGATAATCCATCTGTCGTGATGTAAATTCCAATAAAGCTCTAAATTCAACAACCGTTCACCAACCCACCATTATCGTTCCACTTGGTGGCTTGTACCGCAGAACAGCAGAAATAACAGCAAAGTCGTTTGGCATCCCATGCATCTGTCATGACATTGATAGTCTCGGTCACTGACTAAAACCAAAATCCCTTTCTGGAAATAACTGGCTGTTATTTCCAGAAATGAAGCCTATGAAGTATGAGAAGCAGGAATTTTCCACTTAGTATTTTATGTGGGAACATAAGGACACTGAACTCACTACAGTGACGAAAGGAGAAAAACTGTGGCCTGAACGCCGAACGGAGAGCTCGGAGGCGGGGCTCAGGTCGCTCCTCCACACACACAGCCCGAAGGAACTGTAGACGGCAAATCTCCACATAAGTGCCTTTGTGTTACTCTTATGTCCAGATGCACTCTAGAAGGAGGAGTCCTGACTTTATTTCGCACATACATACATGTTACTTTGTTCTACTTCTTGTTACAATATCTAACTTAGGCCTGTAGTTAATATGTTGTTACTTTGCACTTTTTGTTAACAAAGGGCCTAACCAGTGAGAAACTGGATTGGCATAGGCTATATTGCCGCACGATCTGATATCGTCGTGTTGGTGGCTCCAGTACCATCATTGCAACTGACCAATCTCGTTGTATTAGTCATGAGATCCGCCTCGCCTATCCTTGAATGTAGACGTGACTAGGCGGTTGCTGTTGGGGAAGGAGTTAAAAACCTGCTATGAAGTCGAACAATTTCCACTTCCTGTTGAGACCTTACTGACTATGCAAGCAATGGCAGACATTGCATTTGCGTTCTTTGAATACCCAAACCTTTTTGGGTTTGGGTAAAAATTCATGGGACAGGACCAGACCATTAAAGGAGATATCCCTAAATGCAGCCTAAACTATGTATTGTAACACAACATACAATGATGACGTAAAACACATGCAAACAACATGGCCGGGGATCAAAGGGTTTTCTTTTGTATATATATTGTCTGTTAAGGAATGAATAACTCTCTATACCCCTGCGCCAAATGTTTAATATGTAGTGCAACTTTTGTTAACAGGGCCTCTTGTTCATTGTACACCTGCGATGAGGGTGGGCTGGTTGGGCGTTCTGATTGTCGGTCATTGTTTTGCACTATTGTTGAAAGTTCGGCTCTGAGCCAGTACTCCCTGTCAATATCGTTTTATATATTAAACGCCAAGCTCAGCCTCATGCTTCCTCGCACTTGTTTTGTGTTTCGTGTCTGTTTGCACCTGCCCTTACCATCAACCCGCATTACAATTGTTTTGGCTGTGTGGTTATATTTATTTAGAATATTTCTTTCTAAGTTTGACATTCCAATTCCAATGTCTGAATAGGAATTAAAAGTTCATTGCTCTTACTTGCATTATTATGCTATTATATTATCATTATATTATATAAAATGGTCTTAAAATTACAATAATATTGTTTATCACAATTATTTCTGGGACAATATGTAAACATAAATAGTTATCGTGACAGGCCTACTCAAAACCAAAAACAGAGACAAAGAAATGTTCTGGGTGACTTTAAGAGCAGCAAAATATCAACAACCTACATGCTGACAGTTGGAGAGACTTCGCAGCAAGACTTTAAATATCTTTTAATCTCTACATTGCCTTGGCATGTCCAAGCCTGCTGTTGATTTATATCAGTACCTTCTCTTCAAACGTATAATTTTTGCAGACCTATAATAGAAGACAAGGATGTGCGAGTGTAAGTGTGTATGCGCATATTTTATATTACATGCATTCTGAAGTAGGGATATGCAACTATATAACAAGTTATACACGGTTGATTACAGCTACCTTGTACTTCAATGCAACGTTATGAAGGCGGAACAAAAAACATTGCCTTGGAGGGATTAGTCAAGGAATGAGTTCCCAGGTCAAATGTAATTTTCTTGTATACATGCACCACACGTCATAACTGATTTCTGTGGAACAAACCAGTTTTACTGTGACTTCAGGTGTCTGATTTGGTTACAGTGTTTTGAGGGAGGAAAGCAGTGAACAGGTTAAGGCCTGTCCTGAGGTTAAATATTATCTGGTGTGATGGAATGCGTATTCAGTATAGAGTGGGAAATCTGTGCAATGCTATCTTCTCTGTTTACTGAAGACGATCTTCATGCATATTGGCAAATATTACACATGTAAACAAACCTATTAAAGTTTACAGGGTCAAAATCCATACACAACACATGTACAGCTAACAAATACTACCAGTAGACATACCAAAAACTCAGATCCCACAGTACATTTTAAATCAAATCAAATCATATGTTCACAGATAATAGACTGAAGACATTACTAACACCATATGAGGTACAGATAATTGCAAGTGGAAGACAATGACAGCGTCGTTTTTGGGGAGAAAAGTTGTGTCAGGGAGAAGAGTTGTGATCATCTTTAGCCTCTGGGCTGAACCCCTGTGTTTCGACCTGGCTGGGATTTGACCTTTAACCCCTTGGTTGCCCCTGATCCACTGCCGTGGAGCTGACTGCATCCTCAGAAGGCTGGCGAGCCTGTTTAGTCAGGAGAAATGAATCTTCCACATGCTGCGGAGGAATTATATGCTTCAGACTCTCTTGAGTACCCCCCCCCCCCCACCACCACCACCACCAACCCCCACAACCCCGAGAGTTGAGGAATTTTGGCACCTGTGACGTTTCCTTTAGTCACTCCATTGGGGGCGATAATACAACCCTAGCAGGACTGCAGGCAGATAGCCTAGCGAGTAAGGAGATGAGTGAAAAACGCATTCCCAGTTGGAGTCCTGACTTTGATCCCAGTGAAGGAAGAAAAAAACATTCCTCGTCTTACACTGGTCACCCACTGCTGTGCACAGTTTGAGCTTTAAAAGTGATTGAATAGCTAGAATCTCACTGTCATCTGTTTGTAGTTCACGTCTTATGTCTTCACAAAAGGGAGTTGAATTATTACCAGAGATAAAGGCATCTGCCTGCGTGCGTGCGTGCGCGCGCATGTGTGTGAAGGTAACAGCCCAGCTGTATGGGATTAGATCTATGTGTAATACAAGACCTCAGTTCTACTAAAATGTATAGAGTGGTACCTGTCCTCGCACTGCATTGCTAATATATCACAAGCAAAAAAACATTTAAATGCAAGAAGTTCTCTCAATAAAATTTCAGTGAAAAGGGTGGTTAGGTCTAGTTTACATTATGCTGACCTCTGACTGGAAGGGCTTGGAATGAAGAAAACAGTAGCCTTACTATGTCAAATGGCTTTCATATCAGTACAAGTCAGGTTGAAAGGGGAAGGGGAAGGCTATAGCTAGCATGTAGGTCTTGTGGAGGTTGCTTTTGACCTCTCCAAACACAGTAAATCCTACCAGATATCATGCTCAGGGTAGTTATTTTACCCTCTGATAAATGTATCTTTAACCAAATAGAATGGCATTGCAGGAGGAGAAAACACACTACAAAGTCAAGTCAATGTCAGCTGCACTTGCAGCTCTGACAATGCGTTAGCATTTCCTATCCTCTCTGTAGGAAAAGCCACAGCGAGCGTGCTTGTGTTTGCTGCATGAAAACAGAGGCGACAACGTCCCTGCAACAGCATAGACATAGCTGCAGAAATGCAGTGAACATCCCAACGTTAGCGGCTCAGCGGCTCAGGGGCTCAAGTGTTGAATCACCCGGCGCCCTTCAGGGGAAAAACATGACTTGACAGATTTAATGCACGTACAATATACAGTGTATGGCCTGTACAGGATCCAATCCATACTGGGGTGGAAAATAATGAGCACGCCAAAGACAGACAGTGCAGCGGGTCATTTCAATATTCATCAACGTACGTAGCAGCCTTCCGCAGGAGGAACAGGTCAGCAAACTTGGAGGACATGAAACACGAGTGCGGCCCTTGATAAGCCCATTACTGAAGTGAATTAAGAATCCTGTTTTCTCTGGTGAATTTTAATCAACAGGGTCATAAAAACTGTCCTCCCATGGGGGGGGGGGCAAGGATAGGATGAGTGATACTTCCTTCCTCTTGGGACTCTCAATGTCTCTGCAAGGACGCACACAGGGTATTTCATGCTGACATTTCTTGAGATTTATTCTATTCTGTTTTCGACTTCAAGGTGCACTTTATCTCTGGCCACGCTGTCAACTGCATGTTTAACAAAGAAAACAGAGAAACAGAGAAAAGTCACAAGCTATCAATGATTCTACACACTACTGAAATTCACAGTAGTCAATAGCTGCGGAATCTAGCCATGCTATAGACTGCGTGAGCCCCTATATTATTTCTAAGCCATTCCTAAAAATACATGTTGACAAACACAGGAGCCCTGCAATTAAAAGACCCAGGCCTGTGAGACACACAGACTGCTGACGAACATCAGTAATTGTTCCCCTGTCATATAAACCTTGTTATTACGTCTCTGTAATCATGGCGTCTTCTCCCGGCCAGGCTGTCACGGCCGGACAGAAATAGAGCGTCTTACTCCCAGAGCCATTGCCCCGCCTGTAGACGCTACACCAAGGGCTGTTTTTCCCGACACGGTGTTTAAAAGATAAACAGGAAGTATGAGCAGTGCGGCAGGAATTGTGTCAGGAAGTGTGTTTTAAGAGGAAAGTGCTCAGACCACCTTGCTGGGATCCGGTGTGTTTCAGAGGCTCAGTTGCAATGCATCCTGGATCATTTCATAGCCTTGCTCCAAAGTGTGTAATAGTGCTATTGTATTGCTCTTCCTCTGGATAAATCATTGTCTAAAGAGGTGAGAGTTGCTTGATTTATAACGAGCAGAATAAAATCTGTTCTACTACTGCATATATCACACGTATGAACAATGAGACAGAACTACAGAACATTGAAACATTTGTTTCAATGGCCAGATTGACCTTATAGAAAAATAGCAGGAGACTCATTAAAACCTCATTACTAAAACTTGAGCAAGTCTCCGAACCAGCAGGTTCAAGGCTTTTGTTTTAGTTTGTGAATGAGATGAAAGTTTTTTGGTTAACTGGCCTGGCCTGGTCAGCACCGTGGAACTGTGATTTTTCCAATTGAAGCTCTCACAGTGCCCGCTGTTCAGTACCAGCTCTCACACCGAGGTGGACGTTGAATGAGTTTGTGTAGGGCCTGTCACTACTGGTTAGAGAAAATGCTTTGATGCCATCTTTCTGTGCGCCCATAATAGCACCCATGATAATAGCTCAGTGCTGCAGGGTACGATCACTGCGATCCTCCAGTTATGTAACCATAGTATAAACGAATAACACCAGCCGCTGTTCTACATAAAATGTATGTTCTTAGTAGTGAAAGGACAAAATTTTGCTTAACTACTGCAAACGTAATCAACATTTATATTTGTCGCTATTGCTTAAAGGTTAACAAACATTCCGATAAAATGCTTACACTCCACAGTCGCCAAATCCCACATCTCATTTGTGCAATGTTGAATACATCTGAATTCATCTTACTTAAATTGATGGGTGGTTGCTTTGGCCCAACATAGAGCCTATAACCCTGAGTGAAAGGGATTACATGACCCTGACCTACAGCGGAGACTAAACCTTTAAGAAATATGCCTGGCCTGTGGCCCTGTGGCCCTGTGGTCCAGGCCCCTGACCTGCCTCATATGCTATCCGGCTCCTTTTTGTGAGCTTCTGTTTTTTTAAGTGCCTGATCTATGGTCTTTAAATGTAGATTCTGTCAAAGAGCTAAGCTCACTTAGAGATCAGCGCCAGCCTCTGAATCCCCTCTTACGACACACAAGAGGCTGCTTAGGGTATACCTCACAGGTCGGTTGACATGTGCTGTACAATAGGTGTATTCGATTCCCCACATAGTTAGTAAGGTAGATATATTGTTTTGCTGCTCCCAAAAGGTTGTTCATTTAATAAACAGCTTCTCAACTAAAGGTTTGTTAAAAATACAAACCAGTGAGCAGACATTCCTTCTATTAGCTCAAGTGAGAATATGTGATTATACTGTAGCATCTCTACTCACTTGGATATTGACAAAGGAATGCAGACACACCCACTCTAAATCTATATTGTCTTACAAGTTTTGCTGACCTAAAGGATAATTTTTTAACAGGTTGGCAATACATGAGCCAAGAAAGCCAGATGTGTGTTTTACATCAGGTGCCACATTCCAAAACAAAACTGTTTCCACGGTGACTGAAACCTTCACTTTGTTTTAAGGCTTTGGGGTCTATATAAACGCTGGGCCCCTCTTACCAGAGAAAAGCTATGTTTACACTGACCCAGCCCACAAGACCACTTCAAATCACTTCACCAACAACTTAAGACACTTATGTAAACATTGACACTTATCCTTAATATGATGTACTCTAACATTTACATTCATGCAATCTGTTAAATGTTACTGAGTGATACTTATTTACTTATATTTAAAAATTAAATTGTGGTTTTAGCTATTTTAATTTATATATTCAGGCAGCAGATATTATTGAGACGAGGATCTCTTATGTGGCATTTTTTTGTTTATTAGTAATCACTAAAATGTAAGCCCTAATATTCAGTAATGTACCTTTCCTGTGTAATTGCTTAGTTGTAGAAAAGCCCACTTCTATTACTGGCCCTGAGGGAGCCTTTTTTTAGCAGCTTATGGTTTGTTAATATGTCTATAAATCTATAAATTCGTTTTTTATTTTATTCCTGTTGGGAGGTTTAAACCGGGTTTAACAGAGAGAGAGGATACAGATTTTTAGAGCAGCAAATTGGTTTCCTCCAAGCATAGGTCAAAAAGCTATGAGTCATAGCTAAAACTAAATCGACCTTTCTCTACTTTGCCCTCGTGGGATCCTGCTCTGCTTGACTCCTTGTTCTGGAGCCAGCACATTGCAAGGCTGCCCGGTACACTTTCCTGTGCTTATACCAATGGGACAGTGTGCTGCTATTTTGGTACCCTGGCTGTATACAGTGTGAGACAGGCCTCTCTACCCCAACGTAATGGACTAAAGTCTTCCGAAACTACAGCGTCAGTAGGAGAGACACTGTAAACACTACCAGGATTATATTTTCAGTTTTCATTCAAGGGATGAGTCAACGTGTTATTACTTTGCCTGGAAGGAAATGACGCACTCCTCTTTGATGTAAACTGGGGAGGGCAGTGAAAGAATAGTCAAACTAGATGAAATATAAGGGGGCCTGATAGAAGCAATTACCCTTTAATAGTCATTGTATTGATATGTAATGTTTAGATAGACTTAACGTGACCTGGAACAAAGTTAGGTTGACTGGGTGTCCACATTCAGGTTGATGACAGGCATAAATCATCATTACAAGCCCAAACAGAGGAATCCAATCTCTTCATCTCCTTCGCGGCATTTAATTGGCTAACCGCACGGAGGACATTCAGAGGACGCAGACGCTTAAAAAACAAGCAAGCCTTTGTTGAGTGCCCACCCCTCGCACCTCTCAGGCGTCCAGAGAGAAAGACGGGATTGTAGAACACTGCTTTGTTGTTCTCATGGATTTTTGTGGTTGGAGCAAAACGCTTTCTGGCCACCGGCCCGGGAATTTCAATAAAAAAAGGGCCCTGGTCCAAAAACGCTCATCTCTTGTCTTGTTCGTCTGGAGACGTAGGGCACACTGCCACCAAGCACCCCTACCCCACCGTCAATATGAAACACCTACTTACCTTGTCAGACTAATGTGAAAAAAGCCTCAGCCATGAAAAACATCACCAGAGAATTGAGTGTATTTATATCGCGAATACGGGGAATTCTGAAATGAAATCGGAGAAAAGAGCGTGGGAAAGCAGCTCCTCGAAGTGTGTTTGCCGCCATCTCCCGGCTGCCCACCGCTGAGGTGGAAACAGGGATGCAGGTTCAGGCGCCACCCCAGCCCGCATGGCTTCAGCACCATCACCACCTTGGGACACAGAGGCCAGGGCATGGCTCGCTGTTAATTCTCACCCAAATCTACTTTGTCACAGAGTTCCAGAATAAATCATGAATTACAGCACATACACACACACACTGGAAACATGAATTAAGTGTGTGTGCATGTGTGTCTATGTGTGTGTATGTGTGCGTTTGGTGTCTCATGTGTCTGTCTCTCTCTTACACACACACACACACACACACACAAACTGAATCCAGGGCACCTTGATCTCCACTCGTTCTGAAGAGAGCCAGTCAGGAAACAGTGCGGTGACCCAACGCCGCAGCTCAGCGTCATAAAGCAATACTGACACGGCCATAATTACTGTGCACTCAGAGCAGAGCACGTAAAAGCTACAGCCAACATCTGCATTCAGAATATTTCATATTTGGAAGTAATGAGCCTTTCCAGACAGAAGGAGCTTATTAACATTTGTTCTCATTAAATAGATTAGAAGATAACATGACTGGGAATGCTTTCTTACATATGATCCGACAGATTGCTGTCATTAACAAAACATGACAAGTATAGGTATATATGAAACTTGTTTCAGAGCTGAAAAATGAATGCCAATGGTAAATCCTTATTTGTCAAATTCTAGATAGAGTATCTTCAGCTGCTGACATGCAGCCATGTCATCTACAGGAAACCTAGCAGAGCCATCTTTAAGGGGGCACGCGTTGCAGCCTGGCAATATGCACAGCAACCACAGTCTGACCAGCAGAGTTCAATCAATCTACATGAACACACATTTGTTCATGTCATAAAAATGTGTTTGTGGAGTAGAGTTAACTATCCAATCCACTCCTACTTACTTCTATTGTGGCCTCTGTCGGCTCCGTTTGTGTCTGTCAGTCTTACTTTAAACTTCAAAGGGATCATCTATCCAGCATCTATCCTGTTTCATAAAGCACCTGGTAGAGTGTAGTATGCACACTCTATTGCTTGTGCTTTCTCTTGCATGGCACTGGCAGCAGATCAGCGTCTAACACCTTGCCCTCCTCCAGTGCTCCCGCTAAATAGAGAGCGTGCACTGTGCACGACGCTCGTCAGGCTGCTATGGCAGCTCTGACATCATCTCTTCTGACTGGCACTCCTGTTTAATCCACAGGGAGTAGTTTATGACTATGGTCTTGAAGTAAGCATGTGTGTGTGCAGCTGTGAGATATATATATATATATATGTGTGTGTGTGTGTGTACTCAAACTGTGATGCAAATCCGCAAATGTCTTCTCCTATTCGCATTTGATTTTGGAAGTGGTTAACTGTTGAGCTTATACCGTTAACAAAACACGTTACGTTTGCATTCAAAATGTAATGTGAAAAATTTATGCAAGACTGCCATCTACTGGTGAGACGTCAACAGATTATATACACTGGTCAAAAAATGTGTAAAGTCTGACAATGGGTCTGAGGAGTTTATCCCGGTACCTAATAGCAGTCAGGGTACCGTTGGCTAGCACGTGGAGCTCTGTGTGACCCTCCAAGGACATGCCTCCACAGACCATCACTGACCCACCGCAACGGAAAACCTTCGTGCGACAGCACGTATAGATGTTCCGTCCTGGAGGAGCTGGACTGCTTGTGCACCCTGAATGGGCTGCAGGTATCGGCTCATGCTACCAGTAGTGACAAAGACACTAGCAAAACACAAAACTAGAGAAGAATCAGTCAGGAAGGATTAGGAGAGAACAATTGTCTGCCTCCACCTACAAAACCATTCTCTTTTTGGGGGTTGTCTTGCTGTTGCCTCTCCTGTGCACCGGTTGTCACTTATATTTGCACCAAAACAGGTGGCATTGATTCACAATCGCTTATGGTTCCTAAATGGACAGATCGATATCCCTGAAGTTTAATTGACTTGGTGTTATACTGTGATGATCACGTGTTGCCTTCATTTTTTTGAGCAGTGTAGCATACACTTGCAAAGGTTTTATGATTAATTATAATCAATATGTGAAACAGAAACTCGACGCAGTTACATTTTTTCATCTAGGAATTCGAAAATTGTGTGCCACTTTTTAGTTTACTCTGACAAATGCCACAGAACCAGATAAGGCCAGACTGAGAGGTTGACTTTATTGAAATTTTTTAATATGTAGGCCTATTCATATTTTGTTCGCACAGAGCACCACTGGCTCAAAGTAATAAACTCCTACAGGAAAAGTCAAAGCTACAAGTTATGAGTAAGTAGTTAGCTAACAACTACAACCTGTTCCAACCTTCAGTCTATGAAAGTCTATAAACCCTAAAATGAAATGTATATTGCAAACACAGTTTATAAACTGTATGCTTTGCACAGCAGAACGGCATACAGGCTGTGTCATTGCAGTGAAATTACTTTTGCGGGGGGGGGCATGAAGTGATTTAACTTTTAATCAAGTCGAAAGATTAATGAACCACTATCTGCAATTTGGCACTCATTTAGGTAAAATATAGAAATGCTAACCAATAGGTTACAGTGACGTTGGCTGTCATTTAATCCCAATTTAAAACAGTAAAATAATGATTAGGGTCTCTGAACAGCTACTTTTGCTATAAAGCAGTGGTTCTCAACTAGTCTAACCTCAGGACCCACATTTGTCCCACTTTTGGGTCGGGACCATAGACCGTATAAATAAGGTCGTGACCCACCAGAGAAACACTGCTATAAAAAAGGCATGCAAGTGCATTGCAAGCCTTATGACCTCAAAACAATGGAGTAAACCTTTGATAGTGAGAGAATACCATTAAAATCACATTAGACACACTGAAGAACACACACCCTGCTGTCTGCCGAGTGTTGCTTGTCATGTACATCACACAAATGAGGAAGTATTTACAGCACAATCTAACATTCACCAGGCCTTTCATCTGAAGCGAGAGTAGTGAAGGTACTTTCATCAGCCTACATAGACGTTTATGGTCCAGTATGGGACACTGCATTAACAACAGTATTACTGCTTAGTCAAAGTCAATATATTTGGGTGCAATTGTTGAGCAAAGCACAAATGACAAAACAGCGGTTCTTCCACTTAGCCACACAGACCTGTGCTAATAGAACACACACACACACACACACACAGGGCAGAGGCATCAGAAGCCATCACTTCCTGCAATACCGCACTGAAAAGCTTCAACTTTGTTATCAATAATTTGGGGTATTAAATTGCACTCATATCCATCTAGAGCATAGAATATTGTGTACGCTCGTTACTTTGTAGAAGAACCTTTACAGTTAATATAAAAAAAGGCCTTGCATTGTGCAAATGCCACGAAATTAGAAAGGGCACTCAGCAAGGTCACAAACATATAGAGATATAGTTATGCATGGGGAAAAATAGGCCCTAGGGCTTCTTATCTGTATAACATTTGTAACATAAAAGGTTTAAGTATACATCCCATGGCAAATAAAATGGTATGAAACTAAGTCCAAACGCAAGCAATGTCTGCATTTCAACTAAGATAAACAAGAAAAAAACAGGACTGCAACACATCCAGGTCTGCTTCAACTTCATACCTCCACATGGCCGGGATATGGAGAAAAGGTCGTGGAGCCGGCTGATAAGGATGTTGTTCTAGAGAGTCTAGGTGCTCCCGGTGAGGGAAGGGAACAGGGAAGGGAGGGAGGGAGGGAGGGAGGGAGGATAGAAGGAAGGAGAGGAGAAGAAGCAAGGTATTGCAGGGGGCCCAAAGGAAGGATAGGATGTTACATTTGAGAGTCCTCCCTGCCCCTGCTAATCAGGACCATGGGTCCTCTTACTGCCACTCGCTCCTCCCAGGAGAGGAGAGGCCGTCTGCAGTCCCCCTCCACACAGATTTAGTTGTCCTCCTCGTCATCCTCGTCATCCTCCTCCTCCTCGCGGCTCCCCACCACCCTCTTCCTCAAGGCCTCTTCCTGGAAGCCCTGACCCTCCGGAGAGCCCCTCCTCGTCCTCCACACCTCATCCTGCTCCCCGTCCTCCTCTTCCTCCTCCTCCTCCTCTTCATCATCTTCCGCGTCTGCCTCATGCTCCTCCTCCTGCTGCTGGATCAGCCTGGCCTGCTCCGAGGGCTGTTTCTCTGTAGATAAGCAGTTTAAAGGCTCTTTTGAAACGCCACCACAACAAATATTTGATTCAACTTTTATTTAACAATTTTATATAAAAAAATATAGAGTTTATAACACTACAAATACTATAATAATATAAATAAATACATAAATAGAAAATATGAATAAAACATTCAAATGTGTTTTTTTTTCTTATGATTATTCGAACATTAAAGCTTGTGATGTTTAGCTAATTTCAAAGAAATGTGTAATAATATATATTTTTTAAAGCTAATGGAAAACTTTACTACACTCACTCTGGTAATAGTCAGAAGATGAAAATCGTCGTGAGGGGAAGACAAAATCTGCAATGAACACCAGTATCTAGAAAGACAAATGAACATATTTACATTTAGTGTCATTCAACAGAGCTGTAAGACAATTATGTGTCCATTAAAAGTCCTGCAGACTCACCAGTCCCAAAGCAAGGCCAGAGAAGAGAGTGGCCAAGCCAAAGATAACATACGAGCCCCAAACGGGAATCCCCAACTGCTCTATCAAGTAGTTATGACAACGCTGGAAAAAAAGGAATACACACATTTTTATGTTCCAGGCAGATCTTGATCTCGCTCTCTCACTTTCTCTCTAAGTAACATGCACTCACCCTGATAAACATGGAGAGCTTGAACAAGGCAGACATTGAATTCATTCTGCAAAAGACATCAGGAAAGTAAGACAGCTGCAAAAGATACTGTATGTTCACCAATTAGCAAGTAGGGCACTAAAAGGGCACAATAGTGGTAATATGTTGAGTTTTTCCCAATTTAAAATACAATTGTTGTTATTACTTTGCATTGGTACATATTCAAAAACAAACATACAGAAAAGAAGACGGGCCAAACCAAGAGGAAACTGGTTCTACGGCTTGCCACTTCTGCTCATCAACGAAACTAAGGAAGTCATCTTTGGTTCGAGCCCCTTGATATTTCCGGAAAACACCATCCTTACAACTGAAGTAGACACACACACCAAGTAATAAAACACACAAAACTGCATTACTACTTTAACAAAAATAGATTACTTTAGCACCATTGTGCAACTAACTGAAGAAAAGAGAGCTGGGAGTATAAGGTGGCCTTCATCATGTCTACAAGAAATGCAACATTAGACAGGAAGTTACAAACTCATAGTACAGAACTCTTAACCACAAAATAACAAAACTTACTGATAGATAGTAGGAAGGGAGGTGATGATGAATCGACCACTCAAACCTTACGAGAAGGGCAGAAGTGTCTTGTTAGTGTACAAGAAGTAACATTCTGACTGAAGAAGAATGACATTTAACAGGCTACAGACTATTTTCATTTCATTACGCAACTATAGAAACAATGGCTAACATTGGTGTTATAGGTTCTCTTTGGGCCTGTCTGGAGTGCCTGGTTGGCACTCCAGGTTCTCATTGAGATTAAAAGGGGACATATTATGAAAAACCTATTTTTTTTAGTGCTTTCAATGCTACATTTGGGTATCTGGAGTGTCTATCCACAAAAGCTGAAATAAGAAATTTCTGTCAGTTTCTTAGTAGCAGCCAGTATACATGTGTTTCAGCAAGCCGATCCGATTTGGAGCGCCAATTGACGTCAATGCACGCTGAATGCTCCGAGCCAAACACTGCTCTGCACAAAGCAGCAGCATCTTTAAATCAATCCCCAGCTTCAGAGGACAGAAGAGCTGAGTGTATTATTATTATTATCATGTTATTTTTTAACGGCAAAGTCCCAGCTACAGCTGGCTAAAAACTTTTTGTGTGGCTACAACGTTGGACTCTGCAAAATTGTGACTAACAATAGAGATCAGTCCCAACTTTATGTGGCTGACGAGGGAAATGTAAGTACCATAATTTATTTTCAATCAGTTTGTTCCGAGCAGAATCGGTATTTTAACAGGCAGTTCGGGTGGCTTCACATGGCCGGCCTAACCATCCAGGGGCTCCTGCCTGACCTCCACCACAGCCGATCCATCAGGGCGGCTCTTCACGGCCGGACTAACACTTCGGTTTTTTGTTCTACCTTAAAATTATCGAAGCATGTAAATCTATTCTAGTAGACCCCAAAAATATAATTAAGTAAAGTAGTAACAGTAAAAATTTGCATAATATGTCCACTTTAATAATCTCATTTTTAAGAGAGACAAAAAAAAACACAGCACACACAAAAAAGTACAATCACATTAAAAAGTACAATGAACCAAGGGTTAAACTAACATGACATCTTGTACAGAATAAACTACTAGTCAAAACATTTGAAGCCTCCCTATACATCTTGTATGAGGGTTTGCAGTCCGTTTTTAAAAATTATTCAAGGAAACAAGCTTCTGAAGTTTCAAATAATTCTCTCCGTTATTTTTCTAAGTCCCAACGCTCCGTTATTTTTCTAAGTCCTAACCCACGGGGCTCCACACACGGGGCTCCACACACGGGGCTCCACACACGGGGCTCCACACACGGGGCTCC
>JAOEHI010031289.1:519-24444 GCA_025447815.1 Percopsis transmontana | reverse complement strand
GCTCTGGAAAAAAAATAAGAGACCACTGCACAATTTTCAGCTTATCTGGTTTTAGTATTTATAAAATTGTATTTATATTTAATATATTTTTTATAAATGTTAATATATATATATATATATATATATATATATAGCATGTAACTAATATAGACATGCTATATGTTACCTGGTTAACATTCTGATATATAGAAAGACTGTATGTTAGCAGGTTAACTGTCTGGTATATACAGTACAGGCTTTATGCTAGGAAGTTGATTAGCAGCCCGGTATAAAGACTGGCAGCTAATCAACTCGAGAAGCAACAGCATTGACATCAGAAGTCAAACTTGAAATTAAACAGTGTTTACAGTAGCTGCACATGTTTTGCTCCCGTTGACGTTTGGTGGACCAGGCAAGTATGTCAGTATGCCAGTATATCCCTATAGTTGGGAGTTGGCTGTTGGAAAGTTTGTTTTTAGCAAGTATCAGCCTGATGTGTGTTGCGTGACAATGAATAGTTATGCGTGTGCCTGAAACAGCCTCCAGCCCTTCATCCTCACCCTCCTCATCCCACTTTTAGCTGGCGGTTACAAAGAGCATTTTAGATTCAGTGAGCTAGTCAGACTGAAAAAGGCAAACGAGAATGAGCACACATGAGGACTGTGAGTCATTAGAGCAACGCAGAGCTAAGAACAGAAGTATCACAATAACAAAACAATTGATTATGGTTTTAGACAGAGCTGAACGGTATGGTTGGGAAGATATGGAAAATTAGGTCACAGTTTAAATAATAGTCAGAAAACATCCATTCCACACATTTCAGGCTTGGTTTTGATGCAGACAGTCGTCCGTGCCACGGGCTACCACTGTCTGCCTCCTTAATTCACTGAGGTTCGCCTCAGAGCATTTTACAGTCTAACATTTAGATTAGCCCAAGCATTCACTGTCCTCTTTATAGGTCTGTATTAGGGTTGGGTGATATATCAAATATTTGTGATATACTCGCGATGAATTTGTAGGAGATACAAAATGTGTCAACATCGTGAACATTGCGATGATTTAAATAACTAACTTTTAATGTATATATTGTAGATACAGTAGATCATCACCATTTCAGAGAGTCTGCATTCGTATTAAGATATACTGTATATCGTCAAACGAGATCAGCCTTGGTCTGTATGAAGGTCTGCTATTACATTTGATATCTTGCTTATTTATTTATTTATTCATTTATTTATTTATTTACATCATGTGATTTATTGCTATTTGCTACAAGAGTCATTCATGGCCTATGTACTGGAGAAGAAGAGGGCTAACCCAAGATAGAAAAGACTGTTAACTGTAGGACTTTTGTCTTTATTTAGTTTCTTTCATTTAAACAAAAGCCATGATTTTCACTATACCCACTACAACACGTTTTCTAAACGTTACCTTACATTAGAGACCGACCGATATTGAGTTTACCGATACGTAGGCGTGCGACAAAAACAGCATTACCGCAATACCCCAGACCCATCACTGACCCACCTTCATGCTGGATGATGTTGCAGGCAGCATAAAGTGCACCACGGCGTCTCCAGACTCTTTTCCGTCTGTCCCATGTGCTCAGTGTGTGAAGTGAACCTGCTCTCATCTGTGAAGAGAACGAACCTGACAATTCTGGTATTCTCTGGTAAATGCCAATCAAGCTGCATGGTGCTGGGCAAAGGTCCAACATGCTACCCTCATGGAGTCATGTTTAGTCAAAAAGATGCACACCAGTAGCCCGCTGGAGGTCATTTTGTAGGGCTCTGGCAGTGCTCCTCCTGTTCCTCCTTGCACAAAGTAGTAGATACTGGTCCTGCTCCTGGGTTGATGCTCTTCTACGGCATGGTCTACCTTACGCTATGTTACGCTATGTTACGTTATGTTACGTTACGTTACGTTACATAGATGTTACCTTAAATATACAGTGTAATCATTTGTTATTTCGCTAATTGGTTAACTAGATGTAACAGATATCCTGTGGTAAAAATGAGAACCATTCTGTTCACAAACATCCTGACAAAAGCCTACAGTACCACTGCTTTATACAGACACACACAGCAAACGCTATATGTGAACATATCAACTCATATAAAGTCAAGTATATGCTTTTTTTTTTCCTGTATCCAGTTTTTCTTTAATTTCGCAAATGTTCCTGTCCTACTAATGGAGCCTGATTTCTCTATGTGATATTTCATCCCCATCGTAGAGAGGAATGTGTCTTAGTAAAATCACTTGAAACATTATTTCAGTGTTTCCTCTGTAATTTTACGCAGCTGCATGCTTGAGGGATAATTTAAATTTTTATCTTTATTTATCTTTGTAGTTATTTATGTCTTTAGTTACGGTTCTGGTGCATTCTGTATTCCACATTTAGATACATAACAAATACCTTATTTCTAAAGCGAGGATTGCACTTATTTTAGTTTTACATGTTAATAAGCCTTAAGTTACAGTGTCAATTTTAATTTCACATTATTTATGGCAGGAGCAGACATTTCCTAACCTTGCCTTTGCACCACTCCTCAGTAAAATACAGCAGGCCTATAGTGTTGGTTTTCTTAGTAGGATAACCAAATTTTTTAAGCGTGTCAGTGCTTTTATTGCATTGCCAAGCATTATTCTGTTACATGCCCTTGTTGCGGATTCAAAGGCACCGCCGCCTTGCGTGGCTGATGAGACGTGATGGGCCCGGTGGCATCTTAAACACAAAACACTTTTGGAAAATGAAACACCTTTTCATAAACAATATTGCCAGGGATTGAATCAGCCACCAGTGAAGCTGGGAGGCGGGGGAGGGAGGGAGGGAGGGGAGGGAGGAGAGGGGGTTAGAGGAGGCTGCGTTCTAGCTACGAGGCCGTGGTAATTTACGATGGAGAGCAGAGGCAGGGCAAGAGTGAAAATGAGCATATAGAAAGAATAACTGAACAAGACAGATGGTGGATAGGCGGGCAGGCAATTCATGGGAGCGTGGCATAAAAGGTTTGTGGCTACAAGGCAGGCACAGGAGATTTGTTCTTCGCTTTTAACCCATTAACCCAGTCCCCCCCCACACACACAGGCTGGAGAGGGGGTTAAGTGCCTTGCTCAAGGTCACAACTGGTACACTACTGATATGAACATTGTGAAGTTCCCCCAGGTCCATATCTTTTGTGACCCTGACAATGGAGTTTGAATGAATGGAATAGAATAAATCACAGGCCAGTGTATAGAAAACATGGGTTTCACTATTGCACGTCATAGTCTAATCTAGCCCCAGAGGTGGCCTACCTGTAAGCATCCTTAAGCAAGATGCCTAACCCCTATCTGCTACATGTAATAGCACCATGTAATTGTAAATCGCCTTGAATAAAAGCGTCTGCTAAATGACCTAATTGTACTCAAAAAACGCCCATCATTTATACATAAATATTTTAGATTTACTTCAAGATTTATTTTGTTATACGGCAAAAAGGAAAACACGCAATAATGTTAAGCGTTCCGCTCACTTTAGTTTAAGCCTAATTCTTTCATAATACAGTCCGATGAACTGTATCTTTACACAGTGATCTTTATGTATTCCAGCTTGTAAACGAGATAATTGCAACACTGAATAATGAATATCAAGTAATACATCTAAATCCAAGTTAAGTTAAGGTTAAAGTGTTTCATCTCTTTAAGCATGCGTGCGTGCACACCACGAGCGTGACTGTGTGTGTTTGGCCCAAGCGTTATTGGCCGGCTGATTTAGCTGGCCTGGACATACAGTTGGCAGGGCCGAAGTTCCCCTATAAAAGAGATGGAGAGTGTCCTGGACAACGACGCCATAAAGACTGTAGAAAGGCCTTTGTCGTAGTGCTAAAGAATAGGTTGTTTAAACCCAGACCAGGCACCCATGGCGCTGCAAAGGTCCCCTTGGGTGCGCTGCAGAGACCATTGAATACCTGATTGACTGCCTTTCACATCCTCTGTTGTGTGTAAGGACGTGCACGCGTGCGTGTGTTTGTGTGTGTCGCCATCTAAGAATGCCTTGTTTTGCCGGTTATACATCCGTCTCGTTGAATAAATTGCCATATTATTGGCAATGCGAGGTTTTATGTTGTGGCCTGGCTCAGGGCTGATATTTAGAGCGAGAATACAGTATTGTGGTCAGGAGATATTATTGTGTTGGCGTCTTTGTTGCCAAAATGATGAATTGCAGTGGAAATAGAAGGTTGAAGCCTTTCGGAAAATAATAATCCTTTTATCAGCACGTATGGGCTGTAAATGTTAGCCCCAGACGCATTCACTTATTTGCATGACAGATATTTCTATTTTTGGGCCTCAGTGTGTTCAGTTGAGGTTGCACACCACATCACAACCCGTTGAAGTAAACCAAAATAACATAGCATATTGCAATATACAGTACTGTGCCAGGCCTGCATTGGAATGCTTTGAAAGCTATTTACTTTATGTTTCTGTTCAAATATCTGTTTCGAATAAACAATAGTCGGTATAACATACAGTATGGACTTGCTGTGTTCAAGCTTCTTGCAGGATTTGCCATAACTCTCCTATTGATGTCGACTGTTTTCTGTTTTTTTCCCCATCTAAGAGATCCCACAAAGTTTTAATTATGCTGAGGTTTTGTTTCTGAGGTGGCAAATTTAATGCTGTGAAAGCTTCGACAGCATGCTGAAACAGATGTTTACAGATCCCCAACACCGCTAGTGGAACTGCAACAGTCAGACCATGACAATGTGTTTGTCAGAAGGATGCAGATAGACTTCACCAACTCGTCCTTTTTGAATACTGACTTTTTTGACTTTCTGATGCTAGTCCATACATTGTGGTCTTTAGCAATTTTCAGTCTTTTTAAGCCCATTGCACACTTGAGCATAGCGTATCTGCTTTGAATCCTCCATTTTTATAAGTTGACCCCCTCACGCATATGCTTGCAAACTATTATTAAAATTTTAATATAATTACTATTAGGTAATTTAGCCTTTATCCAAAGTGACTTACATACAGACATAGGCTGGGATGTCAGGAATTGAAACCGCAAGCTTTCGGTTGCGAGTTGGCCATCCTAAACTTAACCTATCCGGCATAAGAATGTATAGAAACCATAAACATCATTGGAAAAATGAACATACACATTTTACACGATTACAACACCATCCATTTAGACTTCCCCTCAACTAAATTTATACTTTATTGACAGATGAAGCTCTCATATGCTGAGCTCACACTTTAGGGGGATTATCTTCTGTTTACCGAGATAGCGAGTAAAGTACTTCCTCTGTTTAATTTTGCATTCCGGGATTCATTATCGGGCATTCATAATCTATGTGGTGAGCTAATAGTATTTTTTATTTTATGGTAGGTGCTGATGAATATTCAGTATAGCAAACTGCAATGAATAGCAATGATTATCTTAGTTCATTGCAGCAAGCCGCTGCAGTATCTTATCTACAGTGGCAAGTATTTGGACATTTAAACTATCAGTTAACCTCTATGAAGTTCATTAGGTTATTTCATAAAATGTGAAATTAATTGATATTTGCCTTATAGCAAAACACCATTAGCACAACTCTAAACAAAGAATTTAAATGTCATTTAAAAAAAATCTGGTTGTTACTTGAGAAACCATGAGTGGAGCAGCAAGAATTACTTCAGACATGAGAATCACCACATACAACTTAGTGCCCAAACAGGATCAGCGAGCATGGTTACAAAGGGTGAGTAATGTGGCGAAAACCATTAATCAGCCTTAAAAATAAGAAAGTCAGGGTGAATTTCGCAAAAGTACATGCACAGAAAGACCGTAGCAAATTAGTCCAAATCTAACCTGGGATCTGATGGTAGAATTTTTGTGTGGAGAAAACCAGGGAAAGAGTTCCAACCACACTGCACTAAGGGTAAAGCGTGGAGGTAAATGTTAAAGTCTGGGGCTGTTTTTCTTACAGTGGTGTTGGTGAGCTTTCACCACAGCTGTTACAGAAACTGGTTGATGGTTCTGCGACGTAAAGGATGGCAAACTAAATACTAAAAACACATCAACTGTGATCTTTAGTGAAACCATTATTCAATGTCCAAATACTTTTTTGTCTTAATTTTTGCTGTATATCTCTTGTTTTACAAGTTAAAACCTAACAATCTTCTTTTTGTGACATCTTATGCCTGAGAAGTGTGGTTGTGATATGCTTTATTATTTGTCAACTTGGTTTATATTTCGTTATTTAATGCAATTAAGTTCTTTTTAAGTATGGCTTAAGTGTCCTAATACTTTTTGGGGCGACTGTATACAGTATACAATGAGAGAGAGCTAACTTTTCCCCTGTCGTGTCTGAGCCAATTGAACCAGGGATGTTGGTGGGAAGAACCTGCCTGAGATGCTTGTTTTTCTCATCTTCTCCTAAATCATTCCTTTTCAACCGTAGCATCTACCAACAGAAATTGGCACTAGCTATGCTTGTTAAAACAGCTAACCACATAAATGTAACCTCACCAAAATCAGACTTGGGATTTTCCCTATAAAATCAACATGCCTTTTCACATTTTAACCATCGATTTAACCATCTACCAAAAATCAACCAACTACAGCTACAGTTGACAGATGAACATGCCGGTATAATATAGGGCCGAGATGTCCGCTGGTTCAGAGAACATTACCTTTCATTTAGCATGAACAAACCCATAATTCATCACCGGTACAAACCTTAATCGTCAATCATGGTAAAAGTGCATCGGTCAACATCAGAGCGATGTTGTCCCTGGTTTCGAGGGCTAGAGGGGTTTCTGCTTCGCTCAGTGTTATTATGAAGGATAGCGGATGTCATGCCACTTGAGTTACACCTGGTAAATTACTAAATTATTACATGTACAGTCTCTCTCTCTCTCTCTCTCGTACAGAGTGGTGCTGACTGTCCGTAGCATTGCTGTCAATCTTCTCACTCAGCCCCCATGCACCCCCCACAGCTCTTCTCTTGTTACCTATTTCATTCGGACTTGCTCATATTCCCTGCTGCTGAAAAATGTTTACTGGGAAAAAAAAGAAAAGCTGTTTGTGGTTCACTACACTTGTATGGTTTCATGTTCTACAGGATTCATCAGTAGGCCTACTGTAAGTGTTTAGATTTTTAGCGTATATCACACAGTAATGCCCTATCTTACATTTATATTTACAGCATTTAGCAGACGCTTTTATCCAAAGCGACTTACAATTATGTTGTTCTATTACATGGAGCAGATAGGGGTTAGGCATCTTGCTCAAGGATGCTTACAGGTAAGCCGACTCTGGGGCTTGAACCCACGGTGTTGGACTGGGAGGTGTTGGACTGGGAGTCCAACACCTCCCAGTCCCAGAGGTGTTGGACTCTGGGACCTCCCAGTCCCAGAGGTGTTGGACTGGGAGTCCAACACCTAGACCACTAGACTATCCCCCCCCCATCACCTATTTCTATTCTAACAAATAGGAGTAAGGTGGTGCATGTACTTATGGCTCCCAGACTGATGTAGACCGATATGGCAAGGCTGGTGGTGCAGATGGACAGATGGGGCGGGCGTAATGACAGAGCATCACAGGTACTGGTAGACAGATGGCAACACCCTAACTGAGGCATCGCGGCAGAGCGTCAGACAGGAACACAAATGAACAATAAAGGGGACAGGCAAGCAGAGAGACAGTTTAGCAGATTAACAGTCAGATACACAGGAGCAGCATGTCGCCATTCTGCGTTGGAAGACGGTGAAAGGAATGAAGAGATCACCTGCTCGCTTTATGTGTGTGTGCGTGTGTGGGTGTGTATGCACTGTATACACCTGTGGAAAAGATGCACTTTTCTTACCTGCCTTTTTATGCGTGTTGCTTGTGAATCATGGACTTTACTCATAAATCATCATGCTAATTATTTTTTATTTTATTGTATCTCTATTATTACACAATACATCAGCAATTTTAAAGCCAGGGTTTGCAGAACTGTGACATGCGTATAGGGGGCCCATGGAAAATCTCAAAATTCTATTTTGTAAACATTTGTTTGATAAGTTATACAGCCGTCAGCAGAAGAATTTCACTTTCCCACCTTCAACATAGTGTATTTTCGAATGAGCCTTGTTTTAATTCGTCCTCCCTGCTCCCCTGCCACTGTTTAATGCTCAGAGCTCCATTCAGGAGTGATGGAACCTGTCGACATTTGATATATAGCACCTCGGACTGATTTACAGTGTTTAAATAGACTGTGACAGAGGCCTGTCGTACACGCTGTGTTCGTTCAGTGGGACTTTGTTTGAATTCACAGGTTTGTACCGGTGAATTCGAAGCACCATAAATGGAGCAATTCATATCTAGCTGTTTAAATAAAAAAACAATTAGCATTCCTCTTACTAATTATATATATATATTATGTCATTTGGATTAACTAAAGTAAAGCATTGTGTTTTTTGGAATGCAAATGCTTAATTTATTGCCTTGCCAACTCGTATAGTAGCAAGGAATTCATTAACAAGGGCAGCAGGAGCCCTGTTGCGCCGGCTGTATTTTTGTGTTGATTCCACCTACAGTGGATTTGGCTTGTTAGCGCTACATAACATGATGTCCCTGGCAGGCCGGTCTTAATGCACGGACAGTTCTTGTGATCCCACACACATTTGTATTGCCTGAGAATCTAATCTCCCCTTTTCACTCTCCAGCTATTTCTGTCCTGTGGTGTTCACTGATAAATTGCCACACAGCACCTGGCTGTTTCGAAGACTGGCTGTCCTTCCCTTTGAGCCCTGCCCCAAGGTTTCTAATACTTTGCCTAATCAATAGCTTTTATTAGCTCAACAGTGTTTGTGGATTTGTCTGTTAAATATGTGCTTTGAGACAACAGCTGTGATTATGTATTGACTATACAGTACATAGCATGTACAGCAACATACACATTCTTTTCAATCTCACCTAGCAAGTGTATTTTGCAGGCTTAAAGGAAGACTACCCCATGAATAATTTAATGAGTAGAGCTCTTTGTCTGAAGAATCAGCTATCATGGCCTCCCTCGTTTCCTCTGTAACACCTTATGCATAAACAATTGGTTTAACTTTGGCTGAATATGTTACTGCTACTTAGGAGAAAATTTACTCAGAATTAATTTGACTTTGCTAGTAGTCAGCTTATCTGTTGGATGTTACAGAACACCTGGTTTTGCTCAAAATGCTATGTAAAGACGCCTCGCTCAAGAGCACTTCAACTGTGTTGTTGTGGTGTTAGCGCACCATTTTACATGTCTTAAATGGGGTGCAAAAACTAGGGTCAAGGCATTAGCTTGTTAACAAGGACGACTGCAAGTAGCGTGGAACACACACTACACGAATATCAGTGGTGCATAGCACCGTTGTGTTTTAGTGAAGGGCACATTAAGGTTATGGCATTTTCACAGCACACATGATTAAATACAGTCCATCTTGTTTTATTGCCCCGCTGTTATTTTTTTCTGTTTTCATTAACAGTCATGGTCTGATGGACTGAACTGACCCCTCCCAAAGTCCCAACGACAAGCTTGGTGGGGTGGTGTGATGCTATCGCTCTTTAATCTTAATAAATCTCCTTGTCTGTTTCTTTCTCTCTTTCCTCTCCACAGTATGAGTTCAAAGTGAAGAATATTAAGAAGAAAAAGGTCAGCATCATGGTGTCGGTGGACGGTGTCAAAGTCAGCCTGAGGAAGAAGAAAAAAGTGAGTCGGCATTGAGAGAAAGCATATTAAAAAGAATTGTAAACACCACAAGTAAAATCACTTGATGTCTCATCTCATTTTCATGCTTGGTTCATGTCTTTTGTATTTCTCTTTCTTAGTTTTATGACAGTTGTATAAAATGACGGCAGGGGTCCCAAGATGCAGCTGTATTGTTGTAAAAGTTCAAGTTATTTCAAGTTTTTGTTATTTGGGATCAAATAAATATAAAATAGAAAAAATATTTTGTGTATGTTCAGTTGCAAAAACTTTGTTTGATTCGTCGCCACCTAAAGATGAAGGTTGAAAAGTTATTTTGAACACTTTTGGTGCTATGGGGGATAAATACGATGCAGTCTTTATTCCGTAGGCAGTGGACAAACTTCAAGACACTTGGCTATGAAGGAAATTGGGTTAGAACAATTTAATTACATTATGTTAACCAACTCTTAGAAGAGTCAAATATTATTAGTCATGTTTAATTTCTTCAGCAGACATTCCCATTCGGCAGTGGCGATTGAGCGGTGTCATTTCCTGACGCTCAGATTTATTTCCTGAATCCTGTTAGGTCAGCCTGGTTGTAGCAGAATGAGATGATGAATCCTCATCTTAATTAGACCTTAGGGAAAGGGAAGGAGCAGGCGTGAAGAGAGAAGATTTCTGCTGGTTTTAGAGGATTGTAGAGGATGAAAAAGAAAAGAAGAAATGAGAGTGCAGGAAATCATAAGCATTTTGAGAAGAAGTAGCAGAAATAGGGTATAGGGAGAAGAGGGGATATCGGAACCAAATAACAGAAACCATTGCAGAAAGAAAATGCTGCTACTGTAGCTATCTTATTCACTTGCAGCAGACAGTAGATTTAAGCGTAACTAGAAAAAAACAAGACAGCATGTGAACTAAACAATTACAAATAGGTCATTTTTATCCAAAAGCCACTTACAGTGAGGATGCTTAGAATGGAATTTTGCTAGAAAACACAAGTTAAAGTCACATATTGGCAATAAAAGTTTTACATGTTAAAAAAGTAAATGAAGTTACTTTGAAATAACACTGGTTATACCAAGAGAGAAAGGGCTGAAGGAAGCAGACGGACTTGTGTGGACGAGTTTCTTCACCATGTTTTTTTCTGTTCTGGGAGGGAGACAGCTCTAATCCAGAGAGACGGAACAGACAGCTGGACTGCTGAGAAACACAAAGATTCTGACAGGAGAGGTAGAGGAGGCGAGGTGCTTTTTGTAGCGCTGTCCATATTACTTTACCTGGTGTCTAATCTCAATGTATCTATCCATCAATAAACCCAATAACTGGTTTTACAGCTGAGTCACTGTTGTTTAGCTTACAAGTGTGAAATGTAATATTTTGATTGTAAAGCAGTGGCTTTGTCCGTGTTTTCTACATTGATTTAAATAACGAGGAACAAAACATAAATTCCATGTAATTAAATTAGATTGGGATTAAATCCTAATCCTATAATAACTCAAAATCCTATGTTGGTGTCCGTCTATAATCAGTATTGCAACCATCCTGAATCCTGAATTTCGGCAGACATTAAAGCAAACATTAGTGGAAAATTTGAAGACACTGTAACTGCATATTTGGTCTATTCATTGTATTGACTCATGTCTAATAGCATGCAGGCTAGGGCCAGAGACACACTAGGTAAATTAGTATCATTACAACAAGAATTAATTAAAGAGTTGTCTAAATGGTCAACTGAGGGAAGGGGGCGGGTCTATTCATTACACCCATTAGGCCAATTAATGCCTGTGTGTGAGTGTGTGTGTGTGTTTGCGTGCACACCTGCATGCGTGTATTTTATCTCCATTCAGCCTTTAACTTTGTTGTTTCTCCAAAAAAAAAGATGAAAAACAACAATCCCCTTAGTGCTACATCTGAATAACCGCCCCATTACATTGTCTTATTAGGCACCCTCACAGAGTCTGGCCCCGCCATCTGAGGCAGGCTCTCACATTAATTGATGAGACCAAACGAGCGCGTGAGTGATACTAAGCTTCCATCTGTTTTCGTCTCTCGTTTTGGCTCACCCGGTCACAGAGCTGAAATGTCAGCGCGAACGCTAAAAAATCCATTTACATCCCCAAGTGTGGCAGCACCGATGGGTTCGGGGAAGGGGGGGGGGGGGTTGCATCGGTCTGATCGAAGAAGATAGAGAAAATTGATTGAGAAAGAATGACTTGTTTGTGCACTGTGTTGACACTGTGGTTTTTGACATCGAATTAAAGGTCGGTCCCATTAGATAGGAGTGGTGGAGAGAGTGAAGCCCTGTGAAGCCCTCAGCCCTGTTAGGCGTCAAAGTCTGCATTCGATTGGACCTCCTGCAACCAAATCCGGTTATTTTCTGGCCTCCATAAAAATCCTGTGATATCACATCAAATTGTTTTATTGCTCTCCTTGGCCCCTATGTTTTCAAAAGTGGGAATAGCCTAGTGTGAGTAAACAATTGTCTGTTTGTTTCTGCAGAAGAAGGAGTGGACTTGGGACGAGAGCAAGATGATGGTAATGCAGGATCCCATTTACAGGTAAGCTTGTCTGTGATGCTATTTGTTCTGAACCAGCATCTGCCTCACTGTATACAGACATATAGTCTGTACACAGTAGGTATCTCGTCTCAGTGACTCATTAACTCGTATCTTTTCTTTATTCCTCGGGATGGAGGGCCTTATGTTCTCTCTGGTTTCAACCAACTGCAGTTACCGACGCGTGAGCAGACCATCTATGGCAACAGCAGGATTCCAGCAGGATAAAATATCTTGATGTACACAATAATTATCTTTCATATTGTAATCTTTTTATTTGTGTGCTGCTGCGCGTCCGTGTGTGTGTAACAAGCAGAGTGTAAGCGTGTTGTTTACCCGTCTAAGTAGCGCGCATATTACTATCTTGATAATGCACACATAAAATACCAGTGAAATATTGCGCCATTGACTTCAGACCAAGGTTTTGTTGCTTTCCGCTGCCTCAAGATAGCAATGTGCCAACAATTTGCCTGACCACACCTCATTATAAGACCAACACGCCCACAGGTGCTCAGCTATTTAAACGTGGACAGGAAAATGACAACTGCTTCCATCTAAAACTAGCAAAGACTCGTGCGTCGCGCTTGGCGCCGCTTTGTGCTGCTTTGTGCTGCTTTGTGCTGCTTTGCGCCGGGTGTAAGATAGGGCCCTTTGTTTGGATTAGTTTAAAGTGCTGTGTCTTCTCTTCCTGCACAGGTGGTTTTGGATGTGTTGTGATGTGTTGTGATGTGTTGAGGGACCTGTAGATTTGGAGGCACAGATCACTTCATGATGTGATTGACATTTAACCTTGGAGTGTTATGACAGACAGGAAAATTGAACTCAACCCGGGTACACACGGAACTCCCAAATAACCCATTTATTCACAGGTAGATGTAACAGTGTATAGGATGGCACAGAAATGGAGATAATATGCGAGTATTCCTGGTCCGTAGGAAGTGGCAGGTCCGTAGGCGATTCCTCCAGGCAGGCAGTGATCTTGGGGCACAGGGAAAAAACAAGATGAGTTGAGAAAAAAACACAGGAGATATAACCAAGTCTCAAGGAGAACTACTTGGTGAGCCGTAACGTTAATACCGGTGAGGTTAACTGATGAGTGAGGAGAAGAACCAGGTTTAAATACAGGTGAGTCTTGATTAAGCAGATAGTGATCAGCTGTGGAGGTGGAAGGCCAGGGCCAGAGTAGGAAGCCACGCCGAGACAGGTACACATAGAGACAGGGATACAAACAGGAGACACTGGGAAAGGGAGACACATAGACACAAGAGGCAGGGAGGGGAACTGCAGGCTCATGACATGGAGGGAGCAGATCCTCAATTCCAGCTGTCTAGACTAGCAGGTGTATGCACATATTTCAGTGTGTCTACCTGTGTGTGTGTGTGTGTGTGTGTGTGTGTGTGTGTGTGTGTGTAGTATGTCTTAACAGGTTTTGATTGGCATCTCTCCACATGGTGTTGTGCGAGATAGAGTAATAGATCGGACCTTGCATGAGGTTTAGTTCTCCCACTACATATTGTTTGTGTGAGAGTGCATGTATATTAATGTATCAGAGTGGCCATAAAACATGAAGGCTTTATGTGCATTTGTGTGTGTGTGCGTGTGTGTGTGTACGAGAGAGAGAGTGGAATATTTATTCATGATAATAAATATAAGCTGCGGTGTGAGTTCAAATCACAGGATAAAATTTATAAGCCGTCTGAACCAGGCTTTACACAGGCCTCTACAGCTCTGTGTGATGTCAAGACAAGAAGTTCTGCTCTCTACTCTTATCTATGTATTATATATATATATGTGTATATATACAGTATATATGTGTGTGTGTGTGTGTGTATATATATATATATCATGGACTTTCCTCCACAGTCACCTGACCTCAACCCCACTGAACATTTATGGGGCACTGAGACTGAGAGGGCCAAGCTTTCTGTGACATCCTAAGAAGCTCTTTGGAACATTGTCAAATCATATTGAGATAACATGGGTCATCAGGTTTTGCACACAACTCGTGTAGTGCCATGCTTCAGTCAGTGCATGCTGACTCAACGTTGTTAAAGCAAAAGGGGGACATGACAAATACTGAGAGATTCTCAAATTCATGTGCAGTTGTCAAAGGCTCAAGTTTTCACTCAAAATGTTAAAATGAGATTATTCTATTTAATGAAAAAAATAGTATTACAATCGAAACAACTGCAAACTAGAAGTATCTTGGCTAGTGGTCTCATACTTTAAGACCTGTGTGTATATATACATTATATATATATATATACACAGTATATATATAAATATTAATCTGTTTCTCACACGCAAAACGCATACATCTTTCTGTGTGACTGCAGACACCATCCTCAACACACACACACACACACACACACACACACACACACACAGCCAACAAACAAACAAAGGCAATGATAGACTTAGCGAGGAACACTTACATTCTAGAGAAAGAGATTAAGTGAGCTGAAGACTTGTTTCTGCTATGGACAGAGACATGCGATGCTGTGCTTCTGACTCATACAGTACATTCCCCCATGCACACAAACACAAACACACACACCCACAAACATAGATAGGTTCTGCACAGAGCTGCCATGAGGAGCTCAATTGTGGGTGCGGGGTTTGGAAATTAATCTGTCACAAAGATGGATTTTGCCTGGCTATTCTGCCCTCTGTTGATTTGAGAGCTTTTGTGTGGCGGTTTGATGCCTCTGCCCTGTCCTCCATATCAGAGCCAGGCACATAGCTCCTTGTTCCAGATCATATTTTACGTCCCACCCCAACCCTTGTTTCTACCTATTTTGTTTTCTCTGCCCTCCTCTTTCTAACCTTGATTTTAAAGCAGGTGACTTCTGTTTTAGGAAGCTGCTGCTCAAATACAGGGCCTGGCACAAATGTAAATGTGCCAGATCGAAGGGTTTTTGTCATATGCATTAAACTGTAACTTAAACGTGTATACGCTTCATTTCTTCAGTTATGATTTACATACTGTCACGGTCGCATCCATTCCCTATTTCTCCCCCTTTGAGACGAGTTCATTATTAGTGTGCGAGCGCTAAACTGCATGAACATTGTGTTAGCCGCAGGCTAGGTGCAAGTCGTGTAGTCCGTGCCCCAAAACTGATAACTGGAACAGTATGGGCAGAAATAGCAAGAAGGTGTCTGTAATTGCTGGGGCCAAGACCGTCAAACAGAGATAGACTATTATATTTCACAAAACTGGTCATGAACTGACCTTTTTATATAGCCTACGGTGTAGCAGTACCACTCAACTGTCAAAACTGTGCGCTTATTTGTTTGTGGATGTTATTATCACGCAGCATGACAGTAGCAAGCAGTCTGCCCATTCCTGCTGTCTTTCCCTTTGTGAAGCGGGGTTAAATAAACGTTAATATTCTGCTTACAACGTACAATCAGCTCAAGGTGGTTCTGTTTACATGGTTGAAGATACAGTAGCACAATTATCCCAAAAATGCAAGCTGGGAGGATTTTAAACTAGTGAGATCCAGCCTGCATCCATTTAATCAGACAGAAAATAGAGAATGTTTAGTTCAGAATTAATTTAGCTTATTTAGCTTTAGCTACATTGTAGCCTAGGATGTAAAATGTGTGGTCTCTCTTGCCCTAAGGTATCTCCTAACTTGCAACAAGCGCTTTTGATTGATGGCTATTTCTCTGTCCTAGACCCAGAGCTGAAGAACAGCAATGGCAAGAGGCAGGTTGATTACAGAGATTACCGGGCACAGGGATGGGCATGAGGCTTCTCCTCATTGGCCGTTGCCCTTGGCTGTCCTTCCTGTATTCTCTCCAGATGCACGTCAAAAAGCCTGATAATGGATGCGCATCCTGAGGTGACAAACGCTTCTGAGAGGGAATCGTGATGCACAGCAAATGAATAGAGTGTGTTTAAGCCATTAGGGAGGACCTAGCTGTGCTCATAGCATCTCTTTTGCATATTTTCTTTGGTGTGTGTGCGTGTGTGTGTGTGTGTGTGGGGTCCTAAATGGGACAGCTGGCCCTCAGCCGCTGCCCAGTGTGTTATATGCAGAGTCAGCATGAGGAGGGGGCTTGGTTTCTCTCTGCAAGTGTATGGACACTCTTATCTTGTTATACACACTACACACAGGCTTGTCTCAAATATCCCTTCCTATTGGCCAAGCAAAGTCACCTAACGTGCAGTGAAACGCATGCACCAGAGACAAGTGAAGTGTACAGGATAACGGTACAGCTCCAGTGGTTTTAAAATATTTTGCTGTGCAATCAATGGAAAATGGAATCCAATAGTGACCGCACAAACTATTGTGTAATAGTTTTTTACACAGTAATTTCGGGCTAACAAGGTCCAGGCCCCTACCTAAATGAATTGGGAGAGAGCCATAACTGCACTTTCAATGGTCACCGGGACATAAAAACTGGTATAGAATCACCAGTCAAATCTGTTAAAAAAACACTTAAAAAGTTTGGTGACTTTGCCCCACAATAAGGTTTCCCCACTGCGCGTGTGCAAGGTCAGTGCAACCACACGATTGGCTTAAAAGGTTTCCCGTTTCCCGTTTCGGACGTTATAAAGTCTCTCTCACTCTCTCACACTCTGTCTTTTTCCATCTCTCAAATACACAGACCCACACACATACACCACTATGAATTGCTCTTCTTCTGACCACAGAGGTCATCACGTGATATTTTGGTCCTATTGAGCAGTAAATTTTCCATTATGGTGCGCAAGATGGCCTCTAAAGATAGGATCTTTGTGCCGGAGACACACGATACGCATTAGCGATAAGATTTCTGTATATGTTACAGGAAATGGTGCTCTTTATGGAAATGTCAGACCAGAGATGTGAATATCATTAACTAGGGACTCATGGAGCTACAGTAAGACACACATGCAGACTCACTTACTGGTCTTTCGCTTTTCATAGTTTTTTATCTAAATTTACATAAGCAAAGATCCGTATCAATTCAGCCACACAGCCACTCAGTGCAGGTGGTAAATGTCATGTAGCAGTCTGGCTAGAATAAGGGCTTTATCTGAACACACTGGGTCTCTCTCACTCTCTATCTTTCACAGGCCTCAATGAAAAAGTGGTTTTCAGGCTTGCAGTAAGGTACAGAATGTACAGTAGTGAGGAAGAATACACACCCACTGCAGTATTTGTTGCTGAGTATCCTAGGACAGTGAATAAATTGAGTATCCTTCATAGAGAAAGATAGCTGAGAAAAAGTAATAGTGAACGAAGAGACACATATACACTGTAGCTACAGCTTAAGTGTGCATTATAAGCTGTATTGAAGATTGGTGCCAACAATGTCAGTTATTATATAATGTATATATAATAATATAGTGTGGTGGCAGTGATGCTAACGAATTGTATAAAAAGTATATTCATAAATAAAACCACCCACCATTGCACCTAAACATACAGACGTAATTTATCTTTGTCTAAGGTACAATATATTGTGGGCTTTTGTCTTACTTAGGTGTTTCCCCCGCTTTCTGTTTCTGTCTCATTGCTATATGGGTTAGATAAGAAGAAAATAAATAATTCCTCAGGCCTTGATAAGAGTAACGGCTGTCGTCTTTTGAGAAGCAGCCTGCCCACATCAACTCCCACCTTGTAATCTGCAGTATGTAGGAAGCACATGAAGAAGTGCTAGATGTGGGGCACATTCACTGGCATACAGTGAAGTCTATGCAAATAATCTACACATGCCCACCGTCCACATAGGAACATATGACACTTTGGACTCTTTGGAGTCATTTAACAGCTGCTCTCACGATGGGTGAACATGGAGATGTTTGCTTGTAAGCACACTGTATACACATCCCCATATGCACACCATTGAGACACACACATGCGCACATACACTTACACACACATATGGGCACATATGTAGTCCCAATAGATAAAAGTTTCTTCTGAAGTTAATTCGCTCCAATGCAATAATCTCAATCTCACATTTTATTATCCTGAGGACTGAGGAGTTAATGGACTGTCTTGTTCAATTTGGTTCTGTCCGCCTGTGAGGAAAGTTCAGAGAAAGTGCTGAAATACTGATATTACGTGGTAGAAATCCTACCCAAACATTGATTTTTACTATTTTTGTTTACTACAATTACAACAATTAGGTCATTTAGCAGACGCTTCTATCCAAAGTGACTTACAACTACATGGTGCTATTACATGTAGCAGATAGGGGTTAGTCATCTTGCTCATGGATGCTTACAGGTAGGCCAACTCTGCGGCTTGAACCCACAACCTTCCGGCTAGGAGTCCAACACCTAGACCACTAGACAATCCTATATGAATCACGCACTCATTCTGGCATTTTGCCCCCCACAGTAATTCTGTGGGGGGCAGAATTGCCTTTGCTTTCTCTTTTAATGATTTCTATCGTTTAAGAAGCCAGAATGAATGCGTGCTTCGTAAAGGTGACAATAGGTGTCAAAGAAATCGTTAGCAGGTGATTGAACCACTTTCAACCAATTAGAATACAGGCACTTAATGCTTTTGTCACCAACTCAGCTACTCACCTGGGCGCTGATTTGACAGTGGTTCTCTACCCGCCTGACTGACAGACTTAACCAGGCTATGATTTCATGGTAATTGGAGTCATTCTTCTCAGGTATTATGCACAGTATAAGGACATATCTGCCCATAATGGTAGGTTTGAAAATACTGCATAATCGTACTCATTACCAAATTGATCTAGCCTGCTCTTGCCCATTATGTTAATGAATTGTGAAATATTTTGTTTCATATGTTGATTCATACATTTCGGAATTATGAACTATACTGTCTAGCATTCTCTTTGAGTCTCCATAAGAAATAAACACATTAGAAGTCACGGCCACATTTAATTTGTTTCTTTTTTGCTCCCAAAACCCTGCAGTTGCTATAGCAATGCAACATCCTGTGTCCTGACCCAGCCCGTGTGTTGGTCATAGCTCATTTTTCAGTACAATTTCCTGACGGCGACAGTGTTGCATTATTATCGCCAACACTTGAAGGGCCTTGCTTGTTGGGCCTCTTAATTCAGGGTTTTTAATAAGCGGCCCTACCTACGGTTGACATTGTTTTAAAGAGGGCCCAGCAGAATCTATATGAAGATGGTAACTTTGTGTTGTGTGCTGTGTTTGTGTGTGTTACGGATGCAGCTTTGACTTTGGTCCGACTGCATCAGTATTTATCAGTAGACAGATCTAATGTTGCACCCAGACAGAATATCACAAACAGGGGGGTTATTTAGTTGCTACTATCAGTGCTGGAGTTTAGGGTCAGAACACACACACGGCTAAAACTGCAGTAATTTACTTACCAAGATATTATGACATTAACAGCTGGATTCTGCCACTCTAAACCCTTGAAGGTGTTAAATTAATCTCTTGTTCTGAAGCAAAAAGCACAACTAGGTCTGTGTGTGTGTGTGTGTGTGTGTGTGTTCCACTCATCAACTCCCACTACTCCTCATTCTCTCTCCTGCTCCTTCTCAGATAAGCCCCACAGGACTCATGTGTGAGTGCTTGTTTATCGTGTGCACAGGACTCATGTGTGAGTGCTTGTTTATCGTGTGTGTGTGTGTGTGTGTGTGTATCCATGCGTGTGTTCTGCAGTGTTCCGGGCTCCTGGGATTGTTGATGAAGACTAAACACTCAGCTGGAAGGGAAGACACACATACAGGCCTGTGGTCTTTGTGTGTGTTTGTGTGTGTGTGTGAGTGAGAGAGAGAGAGAGAGAGAGAGAGAGAGAAAGACTCTGCTCATAGGGCCAGAAACAATTACAGAACACCGAGTGACGTGACGGCAACAAATAGTAACACCACATGGAAATAAATAAATAAATTAACTGAAAAAACGATTTAATTCCCAGACCCTACTTTAAAGAGAACTAGTGTGTGTGTGTGTGTGTGTGCGCGTGCGTGTGTGTGTCAGGCTGAGTCGAGGAGAGGGAAGCGTTTGACCGGTCGTGAAATCAAAAGGAAAACTCTGTCTGAGAGGCGACAGCCACTGTCTCTGGACAACTTAAGAGAGGATGCACTCAAGTCAGTTAACCAGCATATACTGACAGTTACCCAGCATATACTGACAGTTAACCAGCATATACTGACAGTTACCCAGCATATACTGACAGTTACCCAGCATATACTGACTGTTAACCAGCATATACTCACAGTTAGCCAGCATATACTGACTGTTAACCTATCATATATCGACAGTTAACCAATCATATATCGACAGTTAACCAATCATATATCGACAGTTAACCTATCATATATCGACAGTTAACCTATCATATACAGTGTCATGACAGTTAACCAATCGTGAATTAAGACTCCAGTCACAAATGCTGCTTCTTCATCACTCTGGTTAAAGACTCATATGAACCGGGTGCATCAACCCAGTTGTGTTATACCCGATACATACCATTCAAAATACAGATTACTACATGTTAAACAGAACTCTGTTTGTTTTCTAGGCAACGGGCTCAGGAAATGTGGAACTGGATTTATCATCTGGAGTCTGAGAAGTTCGACTTCATGGAGCACATGAAGAAACAGAAATATGAGGTAATAATAATATAACGTAACTTATAAAGTATACTGTTACTACACCAATGCAGCTGTGTGCCACCAACAACTGAACTGGGAACTCCTTTAAATTCCAATTCAGTACTTTGACGCAAGGTTGTCAATGTGTAGCAGGACAATATCAGGAGAAGAAGAGTGATTGTTTTGACATAGTGTCAATAGACTTCATATCTATATAATAGGTCATACAACCGACAGTAAAACTCAGCAGCATGACATCAAGGCTCCCAGCCAGTAGGGGGCAGGATAGTCTAGTGGTCTGGGTGTTGGACTCCCAGCCAGTAGGGGGCAGGATAGTCTAGTGCTCCTTTTTGTTTTTTCCGCTACATATTAAGGCCTGTTTACGGTGTGTTTTAGCTGGGTTTTCGCGTTCAGGCACAACACTGGTGCTTTGGAATTAGCGATGTTTATAACTACGTCTTCTACACACAAACACACAAACCTGGCCTCCTAGCCAGAAGGTCATGGCCCCAGAGTTGGCCTACCTGTAAGCATCCTTGAACAAGATGCCTAACCCCTACCTGCTCCATGTAATAGCACCATGTAATTGTAAGTCGCTTTGGATAATAGCATCTGCTAAATGCCCTAATTTTAATTGTAATTGTAACTTAGCTATAATGTACATTACCTATTAACACACCATCCAGTCCAGTCAGATAACTGCTAACAGCCTAAATACCTGCAGTGCTTAAACCTTCTAATGTTCTTCCAAAGTTATTGTTGTGGTCATTATTCCACATACAAAGATAATCGTGGAAAGGATTTCTTAAAATAAATGTAGTATTTATAAATGTATATGTAATACAGTTCTTCCACTGTATGGCTCAAGCTAAATGTCTTTGAATTACAACAACTTAAATTCCACTTCCTGTCACTCCAGTTCCAGTTCAACCTCGGGTGGGTGGGGCTAACCCAGCCCTGCTATGCTCGTTGATCCTGATATTGTATTTACAATGCATAAACCTTGTCATTTCTGACTGACCGATTGATTTCTGCAGATAATCGTGCTTCTCAACAGAATCTCTCACGCTCAGAAATTGTGAGTAGCCTAATCACATTCATATACATCATCTGGATGTATTCATAGTGATGTGTGTGTGTGTGTGTGTGTGTGTGTGTGTGTGTTTGTAATCACATTCATATACATCATCTGGATGTATTCATATTGATGTGTGTGTGTGTGTGTGTGTGTGTGTGTGTGTGTTCGTAATCACATTCATATACATCATCTGGATGTATTCATATTGATGTGTGTGTGTGTGTGTGTGTGTGTGTTTGTCCAGTAAAAAGGTTCATGGCAAGGGGAAAGTTGGTGGCCGCTGGAAGTAAAGGATTGACGGAAGAAAGAAAAAGGAGAGAATGGAATGAGAAGAAACGTCATCATATATAATATGTGATACTAGCACATTATGTCATCATATATAATATGTGATACTAGCACATTATGTCATCATATATAATATGTGATACTAGCACATGATGTCATCATATATAATATGTGATAATAGCACATTATGTCACCATATATAATATGTGATAATAAAGCGTGTGTTCTCAGACTGCTGTTCAACATGTGCTTCATCGCTGCTCTTCTGATGGGCTGACAGTCAGTTGATAAGGTGGCATCAGCGCCCTCTCGTGGAGAATAACCGTAGCTGCAGCGCATTTTGCGTCACGCGCTATTCTGACCGTTACCCATCCTGTTTTAAAGGAGCATTACAGAAAACGTTTAAAATACAACTTTAAGCCAAAAGAAGGAAATAAAATAACTGCTGGATGATTGCGACAGTTTCTGTTCCTGCTTCTCCAGTTGGTATTTTCCCTTTTCTTTTTAGTTTCCCTCGTCCTTTTTCTTTTCGGTTCTGTCTGTCTGTCTGCGCTTTAGAGGAAGTCCCATCAACCAACAGGACAATCTAATTATCAGTCGGTTTTTAAATGTGTGTGACAACCTCTATTCTACACAGAAACAGACCTAACATCTGAAACAAGATCTTATCTCAGTGTGGCTTTTAAACAATTGCTAACCAACAGAGGGAATATTATTATTATTATTAGTTTTGACCTATAATGGACTTTTGACCTTATGTCATTCTCTCCAGCCAACTCATGAAACAGGTTAAGTAGGACGGTGATCTTTAAGCCCCAATGATGATATTGGTCTTTTTAATCCCAGCGGAATGCCAGGTGTGTGTGTGTGTGTGTCTGTGTGTGTGTGTGCCAGGTAATCCATGCGTCCACTCAACCATCTGTTGTTTTCTGGTGATTTATTCAGGTATTTATTCATTTACAGTGACATTGTATATATCGTGAGAAAAAACTAGACTGACACATTTCCATGAAAGACTGCACACACACACATAAACGTCACATACAAATGTCTTCGTTCACACACACACGCGCACACACACACACACACACATAACCACAACGTAAAGCAATATTCATAGAAACAAGCAGCTGAATGCTACCTGATGGGAACTGAAACCAGATCAGGACTGGTTGAAGACAGATGGAAGATGGATAGAGATGATGTGAAACACACTAACACCTCACTAGACTTGTTCCAGTCTGATCCTACTGTCTATACGACGAAGAAGAAGAAATCTGTGATCAAACATAAAAAGTCAAACTAGGTTACAAAGCCTCAACATGTTGACCAGCGTTTAGCCAGAGCTTTGTGAGACAAACGAGACAGAGCTAGCGAGCTTTGTGAGACAAACAGAACAGAGCTAGCGAGCTTTGTGAGACAAACGAGACAGAGCTAGCGGGCTTTGTGAGACAAACAGAACAGAGCTAGCGAGCTTTGTGAGACAAACGAGACAGAGCTAGCTAGCTTTGTGAGACGAACAGAACAGAGCTAGCGGGCTTTGTGAGAAGAACAGAGCTAGCGAGCTTTGTGAGACAAACAGAACAGAGCTAGCGAGCTTTGTGAGACAAACAGAACAGAGCTAGCTAGCTTTGTGAGACGAACAGAACAGAGCTAGCGGGCTTTGTGAGACAAACAGAACAGAGCTAGCGAGCTTTGTGAGACAAACAAAACAGAGCTAGCGGGCTTTGTGAGACAAACAGAACAGAGCTAGCTAGCTTTGTGAGACGAACAGAACAGAGCTAGCGGGCTTTGTGAGACA
>JAOEHI010031269.1:4750-17019 GCA_025447815.1 Percopsis transmontana | reverse complement strand
GCACAGCCACAGAAAAGATAGCACAGCCTTGGTTCTTTCCCTTGGCATCTGAGCTCATTTTTTCAAATCATTCAATTGATGAAATATGTGTGGTATTTTCAAATGCTATACATTGTACAGATAATAATTACAGCTGAATTTAATAAATAAAAGAAGGCTTTCTCTCACTCACTACAATATGTAATAATGGCAAGGCAATAGCTAATAGCTTTATCCCATGTTTCTCTGCACAATAGTATTAGGGAAACCTGACCGTGTCACAAATTACTTCAGCCACATTTCAATTTTGCTGTATTCTTTTGACCAAATTATAATAAAAATAATATTGTGTGGATGATGACAAAACAATCTGGATTGAATGAATTTTGAACATGCCTCTCAAATTAGAATAGTTTAAGATTTCCAGCATGTACTGGCAGCAAAAAAAAAATAATAATTACAATTGTGCTATTAATCATTGATTTCCTAGATATTTACCTGGTGCAATGTTTGCTGTAAATCATAGTTCTACTCCTGAAATAAAAAAGAGAACAGTGCATGTAGCAACAACCCTAGAAAACACTAACACTTGTAGCCTGTTTGTGGTAGTGTATTTTGATGCATATGATCTGCAGCTCTGTCCCATGCATTGTCGCAATGCATGCATCTAAATTCTATGGCCAAAGCAAATGTGGACTGAAAATTCGTCATATAGATCAAATGATTTCCGCTGATATCCGGCATGAGCACAGTAGGGAAACGCGGTTGGTGGTAATATCATTATGTTATTTAATTAAATTACAGCAAAGCCCATCTCTTTGCGGGTATAACTGGCAGAAACATTCCAGTGCGAGTTCCGTCGAATGAAGCACACAGAATATGCAGAGTGCCTAAATCTCTTGGGGTTATTTCTAACATGGAGGTGTCCAGTTTTGAGTTGAGTTTGGAAGCCAAGTTTAGTGGGAAAGCTCTGAGTCGGTATTAGACGAGTTGTCAAATGAGAAGGCTCGGTTTAGCATTTATCACCAAAGAGGTGTATTAGCTCCCACAAATTTATGTATTCAAGTGGGCTTGCTGGAATTACATAGGGTTGATGAAACATATGGCAGTGGGGGGTGGGTGTAAAAACACAGAGAGCGATACAGTAGATGCGGAGAAGTAGGCAGAGGAGTGCGTCTTGGGGCAGAGAGTGGGTAGGCGTGTGAATGAGTGTAAGCATCTGCATGCCTGTGTGTTTGTGTGTGCGTATGTTCAATATCACGCTCCGACAGAAGCAGTAATATCTTCGGTTCCATTAGATGCTGCGCAAATAGATTTGACATCAATCAGCAGTCGCTTGGCTGATTGAAAATGAAGGGCCACGGCGTTATGGAAATTCATAGGACATCGATGAACATCGTGGAACGTTATGGAACATCATGGGAGACCTGCAGTTTGAGCTGACTGCTTAACAAAATGTGTACTAGAGATACAGAGCAACTGTTTTTCCTTTTCTGTGGTTGACTCAGTGGCTAGAAAAATAATCTTGGCAAGAACTCGTGGCGTAATATACATTAGCAAGATGAATTAATTTGTCTGAGTCTCTGAGTCTGAAGCTCGCGTCGCCAGTCTTCAGTTAAACCCACATACTAATCACAGAAGCATTACTACTGCAACATAATACTACTATTTGCTATATCCATTACTATTATTACCACTAAAAATATTACTACTACTACCCTTTCTGCTACTTCTGCCCTTTCTACTGTAAGGGCACAATAGCTACTACTTGAATTAAAGGTGCTAATGTTAAGAGTGCCACTAGACCACTCCCAGAACCACAAATGTATGCCCTGCTCATTTTTGATATTTGAAACATGACTGTCCACAAAGTGTTGGTGGTTGTCAGGGGAGGGGTAAAGAACAGTACAAGCCTATACAATGTATAGTAGGAGGAGTAGAGAGGAATGCGCGACATTCAGAACTCAGATGGGGGAGGGGCATGCACAGAATCTTGCAAATACAACATATTTTAACTCTAAAAACTAAACCAGGTTTTATATAAACTTTTAAACTTTCAGTTTTTATGAAGTTTTTGGACTAAACCTGTTTTCTGTAATTTTTCACATAACTTTATTAATTCATTATTAACTTCATTATGTAAAGGACTTTGTAAAAGTGAGATCAAGTTTATTATTATTAATATATTTAGCGGCTGACTAGATGTCTGACGAATGTAGTCCGTGACTATCTAACCACAGGTCAGGGGTAAGCTGTGTGAAGTCTCTCTAGCAGCTGGGTCTTACTGGAGTCGACGGTGCTGTCCTGGCTGATGGAGGCCAGCACACAGGGTAGTGGCTCGTTGGTTTTCTGCTGGCTCCTGTCAGCAGTCAGCAGCTGGAGTTGCTGGGATGTGACTGGTGGAAAGCGATAGAACTGGAAAGTGAAGTAGATGTTCCTGGGCCAGTCAGAGTCAACACCCGCTGTTGGTACCCTGTCAAAAAGATTGTGGATTATTCACAAAATAATGCTCGCGGTGCAATACTTCAAAGAAATAAAAGCTGCGGCGACACTTTGAACAGCCAGTCGCAGCCCAGCTCACGCTGGCACATAACAGTTGCGTTTCTGCGTGCGTGATAAATTTGCGAATGTGTATGATTTACTACGCCGGATGTTTTCACAGAGCAACTAAGTGTGATGTTTTTATTAGAAAATCTATGTGAAGTGTGGAGTGGCATGGTATAAAAAAAATGTCCGGTTGAAAGTGTTATTAAAACAGGGGATGGGGGTATAAATCATTCCAGTTAATGATTTAGCTTTGACAATTCTTGGAACCAGAATTATTTCTTACATGTCCCGCCCCACTGAATAAGTCAGCGGGTAGGGCTATTTAAAAGTGAAAAAACAATAATCAAAATGAGAGGATTTAAGGAGGTAAATCATAACTTTTAGACGGATATGCGTTAGGCGACTGATTCAGAAGGTGCTAACTCAGCGCTACATCTTTGATTCATGATAGAGGAGTGGCTTGGATATAAGAATATACAAAAACGCAAGCTCCATCAAACTCAGTTATTACATTTTTGGAAAACCAAAATCTGATTCCGTCCCTGCAGATTGTGCCTTTAAAGCTACACTCCTCAATATGTCTGGAATTACCTTGGTAACAAGTGTTATAAAACAATTCTTCTTCTGGATTGAAGAGAGTGCATGCCCCTCCCACACCCGAGTTCCAAGTGGCTTGTTTTCCTCCCTACTCTTCCCCCTACAGAGCTCATAGGCTCAGATCTTCTCTACCCCTCTTCCTACTGCCACATACACTTCCATGCACAGTTGTGTTTCAAAACAAAAAACAGTGAGATGTAGCGGAAATTAGGCATTCTGGGGAGTGCTGTAGCATAATTGAGGAGTGCACCTTTAAAAAAAAAACTCCTTGTGTCGTTTATGCTGTCGTAAAGAAACGCCACCCTCTGAGCATAGAGACAGACAAGCACACAAAAAAACACTTCAGTAAACACAAACGTACTTCAAACTGCAGGTGGCCCGAATGAAACCTGTCAGCAAGCTAGCTGGCCCTCAGTTTGGCATGAAATAAACTAATCACAGAGCAACATTAGAGATGGAAACAATTGCTTTTTCCCTGTTTCCAATGGGTAGATTAACAATGAATCATGGCGCATCCAATAAGGAGCGACGTCCGAGGAGTCCAAGGATAGCAGATAGATAGCAGGAGTCACAGGGCACCGGTGAGCGAAGACAGGCTATCACAGCCGCTGATATCAAAGTGGATTCTAATAAGAGCAGAGCCTGACCTCCGAGTCAATCCTATACTCGGAGATACCCGTGTCAAAGACACCGCCGTGCTCCATCTTCACAGAGGAGCCGGCATTAATATTCATTCTGTAAACAGACAAGATTGATAATTACGGAGCCTGGGTGAGACACAGAAATTACACCAGCCGTCCGAGGGCTCCTGCTTGGCACGAGCATCGATGTCACCGCCGCAGGGCTTGCTAGCAATACCTGTTAGTCATATTTAGTATCAATTCCCCTTTCACGTTTCATTAACAGCAACCCTCGATTTGTCTCCGTTCTGTCCAATTTCCTCAGAGGCTAATTTCCTCTGTGGCAAATGCTGCAACAACAAGTGAAGCATATACAAAGAATCCAGCAGAAATGTGAAACCTTCGATTTATAAATCAAAATTAAATTCAAGATATTGATGACAGCATGTTGTCATTAATAGTTAATATTTTCCCTTTTTTTTTTTAAACATTGTTTTGGAGATGTATGTTAAAAATGCCAGGGAGCGTTCCCATGACTCCACTTGCACAGCTTGCTAGAAATCCAGTCTCTATTTTATATGTGCAATGGTTAGCCTAAAGCCCTAAATACATCGAGTTGACAGTTGATGAAAAACACTGGGTGGTTTCGATCATGATGTTTGATTGGCTTGGTGCGTTTTAGACACTCGACACTTTCGAGCACGGGTCCTCAAGCTAAGGATAAGGGCTGCCACTTTGATTTCAACAATAACAGCAATGCATGAAGTCTGGCCTGTTACACACTCCATTCTTTTCCTTAACAGGCTTAAAAAACAACAGTAAAATAAAAATGTGGTTCCTGAGAGCTTCTATAGAAATGATTTGGAAATAAATAAATAAAAACTAGCAACAATTTTTTCACTGTTTCACCCCCGTAATTTAGCAAACTCAAGTCAAAAGGACAAGTTGAGCCTGAGTGCAGAATATTCCATTAACTACTAGAAAAATAGTTGGTCAAATTAGCCTGGGTCGTAGGGCTACTAAGTTAAGACTTTCTCACGAAAGTGAAGGGGTGAGGGGAGGGGTGTTGCTTTGACCCATGCTGAAATTAAGTCACAATGATCACACGCATTGATGGATCTGCTTCGATGTACGTCAGGCTTTACAGTCAGGTTATCAGCCGACTGATATTCCCACTCTGAAAGGCAAAAGCGCTAAGCCGTAATCAGGCTAGCATCGAAGACGGCGTGATTCTGATGACAGGGAGCGACAATGGCCCGAGTTCAGTGGTGAGAAACAGGGCGGATGCAAGGCGGTGAGTTTTTGACGAACGTGGCGCGTCGTGAGCCGGCCGCGGCAAGCTGCTGACAGCGCTGATGACAAGATAGATGGACACAAAGGGGGCGTGTCCCCTGCCATCCGTCACCAGGCCCTTCGAGTGTCAGGCTCTGACTGGGAGTGGGGAGGCGCGGGGGGTGTCGGGGACCATTGTGATATGTTGTTGGCAGGGCCACTAGTCAGGGTGTGTAACAAGGAACTGTGTGTGTGCACTCTGCGAGTGTGCGCTTTGGCATGTACATAAAGGATGATTGGCAGGACTTTGTGAACTAGCGCAAGTGCATCCAAGCCTTTTGCCGCGTGTCAAAAAAATAAATAAATCACCAGGTCAGCATCCTTGGCTGTCAACCAAAAAGCACAAAGGATATTTCCTCCTCTATTCAGTTAAACGGCCGGTTGGATGAGTGTAAAATAAGATGCTGACAAACTACTGTCAAAGAAAACATAGCGGATAGACGTTTGCAAAATACTAACGTTGTAAACCGTCTACATTGCTTGTCTTGTGTATAATAACCTTTGATATTCTGACATTTCTCTATCCGCCAACAAACAGTGCTTTCAAAATGCCAGTTTGCATGTCTACGTATATAGGCCGGATCCATAGTGATCCATAACGCTGTGTGGTTCACAAGCTGCTGTTTGGATCGATATCAACCAGGGGGAGGGCAAAAACAACATGAGGCTGCATTGATGTCTAGCGCGACCCGTTGCTGTGGGCTCACCTGGAAAATGCCAGAAACTGAAACACGAGAAGGTTGCCCCGCAAGGGGTCAATCTCCTCGCGCTGGGGGTCAAAGTGCATGGCTTCATTGGGATCCACAACTTCAGCTGCGTCTCCATTGCAGTCCAAGATGTCCGGGAAGCCAGCGGAGTAGATGTGAGCGAGCGAGCTCCTGGAGCTGGCTGGACGAGAACTGGAGGAAAATCCAAAAGAAACATAATAAATACTTAGATTCCCACATTAAATGGACAGTAAATTTCGCTTTTCCCTGACTTTCCATGACCTATTAAAAGTGCACTTCTTGATCCTATTATAGCAATCCCAAAACCCTACATTTCTGCCCCAACTCAGGGGCAGATGTACTAACATGTTAGCGCCCACTTTAGGCGTAATTTCGCCGCAACGTGCGCCTATAAACATGAGGTGGTATGTACGAACACACCGCACATGGCTAAAATTCTGCCTGCTGCAGGAGCGCAGAATGGCAAGTTGCATTTTATTACTCATGGGAGGATCGAGGGAAAAGTGGGAGTTTAGTGCAAAAACATGGGAGGAGATGAGTAAGGAGAGACAGATTCATTATTCCGTTGTAGGTATGAAAACTGCGGGGGAAAGCACATTTCTGTTTTGCGGTGATATTTCTCCGCCTCTTGAAAGCAGGTGTAATACAGGAAGCGCGTTTACTTGCAAAGGGGAAATGCAAGTAAACAGTCATCCGAGCAAGACGAAGACACAGTCAAGGGCGTATAGGTTTAGCTTGAAATTTGGTAGGGAAAGTTTATGGGTCTCTATATTTGTTTAATTAGCAAGATGAGTTTCACAACATTGTTCATGATTATAATGAGACAATTATCATAATGCCATTTTAAAGTTTATAAGGAAATTGCATTTAACTTATAGAAATTATTGGTAGGGAAAATGTAATGGTCCCTTAGTACTGGTAGGTTCCCACCTTCCGGTCCAAACCTACACGTATGGACACAGGCCAAGGAGCCGTGCTGAAAGGATTTTCACCACAAGAATTACTCTTTTTCAATTGAGTGAACAAGAAGTGATCAAGTGTTACAGATTAAGCAGTCATGCAATAATACAGTTACTGGAAGAAATCAGAGATGATATCGAACCTCCGAGAGCGGTGACATGGCTGATAACGCGATCAGCCGCAGGTTTGGTACATCCAACGTAAAATGAAATGACACAGCGTGCGCTTTCTGCAGACTTAAGTAGCTGGTTACGCTGCGCTCTCTGACCAGGGTGTCAGTATTATCCATCAAACAGTGGCAGAGACAGAAGGCTTATGGGTGCCAAATCACTACCGGGGGATTTTCCAGCATAACTAGTTGTTATCTCTAATCATAGTGGCCACCTGTTTTCCAGAATCCCAAGATGCTTCCAGAACCTATAGTTTGGATGCCGACAAGAAAAGTGTTGCATTGTAAGTACAGTGCACAGATGGGTGGCTTGGGTGTGAGCACTTACAAATGAATAATAATGTTTGGGTTTATCTTGATGCTAACACCAATAATGACTATGTCCAGTCAATAAAAATGTTAGTTTATATTATCTGACTTCATCATAACAGGCTGGCAGCAGACTTTCTGAGGCACCCATAGCCGGGACATCATTGATTGAGTTTTCCGTCATGGCTGTGACTTTCCTTCTGTGAAATCCTGAGCCCCCAGATTAGTACTCTATTTTAAAAGAAAGTCCATCAGATATGCAACTGCAACTTCAATTAAACCTGATTTCATAATTCTCTTTCCGCACCAAAAACACGTATAAAATGTCAGTTATGGCTCCAAGTGACTAGGCAAATCCCAGTGAAGGGAATACCATAATCATCATCCAAGACAAGGAACCCAGAGTTTATACAGTTTTCATGCCAGCCACACTTGCACAAATGCAATCACTTATTTATGAGTATGCCCATTTGTTTGCACCTCATGATATTTTATTTTCACACCCCTGTACTGAACGGCTACTGTACATACAAAAAACCCACTGGCATTTTGAGATACATTTTAAGATTCACTCAATTACATTACATCGGCTATTGCTCAGGGACCATCAGAGACCAAAAGGTTTACAGTAAATATAATGAAATGAATCCTCAAAAGGCTCACCTGACAAACATTTCCTTAAATTGGCTTAGAGTGGAATTCTACTACCTATTGACTACATTACAATACTGTAGTACCATGCTGCCAATTAGGGGGTGGATCGATCTGTCGGCAGATAGCCAGACAGTGAGAAATCACGGTAATGGAAGACTGCACAAGGCTTTGGACTTTGATATGTGGCCAGATAAAAAGGGTTCATGTTCAAGGCATGTTTCTAAAACAGTTGCACTAAATAAAGCCCTTTATCGCACAACAGCAAAACTATGTCACCTGTATTGCCAGCCAGGCATTCCACTCGGGTCTACCTGGCTAACTTACACTGCCGAAGGATTTATGGATTCACAATCGCAGAGAGATGCTATAACTCTAATATTCAGCGGTATTTCATGAAGGGTTCACAGAGTGCTTCAACCTGCTTTCAGATTTTAAAGCCTCTGTCCACCCACAGTTAATGTGGCAGTAGTGGTGACATCAGCAAATTTGCAGTATAGCTTGAAGCCAACTTCAACCCGAGAAGAGGTTAACTCAACACCTGTGTGGGTTTCCAGGGGATTTAATGGGAGTTAGAGGCAGTACCTCTGAGGTTTATGGGGGCTGCTGTGAAACTGGTAGCGCTAACAAGGATCTTTTAGCCTACCTGGGCACGTGCATTCCCAGGGTTATGACGGGCGCGTGCACAGGGGTAAAGGGCAGCTCCAGAAGTTGGTCTCCATCACCCAAGGCAGAGGACGACATGTCCCCAACCTGCTGGAGATCCATCTCCAGATGGACGATGTTACTGACGGCGGAGCAGGCCTGAAGGGCACAGGGGAATAAGGGAGATAAAGGACCAGGCACACATCTGCCACTTGGCAAAACTATCCTTAAAGCATTTGAAGTCATATCTAGTTATTTAGGGTGTCTATTTATATCGATTATATACTATACTGTATTGCTGTTAGAGCCACTGTTGAATGAAAAGAGTGTGTAGGTGAGAATTCCTAAGCCTTGATTGGAATGATATAGATTTTGCCCGCGACTTTACTTTTTAATATCTGCTACACTCTCTCTACTGCTCTCTCATGTATTATTTGTCCTCCTTGGCAAGAGCCTACCTTTAAGCATCCTTGAGCAAGATACCTAAAGCTTGTCTGCTCCTTTATACCAATAATTGTAAAGAATATAAGGCACTTTGGCACTTTGTAGTTTTGCTTTATTTGATTGTTTGTTTGTTTTGGTACGGGCAGTCTCAAGAACAGCTAGTTTTTTGGTAACATTACTGCGCTCGCTATATTTTCTTCACTTCCTAAAACTACTAACATTGCCATCAAACAACCGTAAAAATATATCACTGTCAACAACAAATATTGCCACTGAATCCCTCAACCTAATAACATCAGTTATTCACCCCTCACAGCCTGGAAACGTAAAAAAAAACAAGGGACTTTCACAAATTTCCATCCCCTATCAACTAACTTTTGGGGTAGTATTTCTTTATTGCTATTAATTAGCGGTAGTGTGGTACTGGCACTGTTTTCCAAGTAGTCTTTGATGTGTGCCAGACTTTAGTTGGCAGGGTCCTATTGGAGAGGATGCAAGGCTGTTCATTAGCACATGCAAAGTCACGTTACAAACACAACAAAATATGAACCATGTTCTCCCTGGAATGAGAATAACACACAACACATTAACCTAATGGGTGTCGTGTAAAACGAAGGGCAGAAACCGCAGCGTGTTTAATGACTGAAAGCTTTCATGTCACGACCGTGATTTTGCTTTTTCAAAAGCAGGGTTCAGCTTCTAAACATGGAAAAATAGACCATTCAATGACTAAAACAGTTTTTAAGTTTTAATCTTAGAATCAGGATACAGGTACTTTTAACTTTTCTTAGTAAAAGTTTCCTTTCCCCAAATTTTCCCCAAAGTACAGTACCATGACTCCAAGAACAAGAAGCCGAGTCTTAGGAACACAAATGTGTATTAGGTTCCCAGGGAATTAAGGTAGAGGAGAAAAGGTTCTTATGAGCATTGTTCAGTTCTTGGAGCAAGCTAAGTGGAACCAGCACATTTTATTTGGGAAAATTACTTCTAAAGTCTAAAATGGATTTGTCATATTGCGTGCTGTGGCTGTACCATGGGACTGTATTAGAACAGATCCACATAATGAGTCTCTCCTTAGGTGTTAATTCCAAGCATTTCTAGAAGCACTGATTAAAAAACCAGCAGAGCTACTATATACTTCCTATGTGTAGGATCCAAACAGTTGCTGCTGTATGTGTCAAAGACGCAATTTGGCAGACATATGAGGATTTTCAAACAGAATTATGAAAAGGAAGTATGAAAATGATTCAAGGTAAAATCCCAAGATTACAGCATCATGGCTTAGTCCTCATCCCATTATTTCTTACCACAGATTCTTTTGTGGAGCATGTCTGTTCCCAAATGTATGCATCCTTGCGGGTGTGCGTGGTCTAAATTAGCAAAGACAAGGCAGATTTCAAAGGCAAAATGACTACGCCTGCTGCTTCTCAGTGGCAATCACAACTGCAGGGAACAGGTTACCCTTGCGTTGTTTCAGGAAATTATTCAGCAGTTTATTAAAAAATCAACACAGTATACAGTTTTTGACTTCCCCATTTCTCATTTAGTCTGGCTTTGAAAATGTTGTAAAAAGTTTATTAAGTAAATTAGAATGCCTAAATGTATCCTTGCTAAAATTGTGTGCTCTTCAAATTGTGATCATCTTTAATTGATAAAACACCAGAAAGTGACAGAACCTTTTAACTTTTATATGATTTGTTAGGAGTTTTTTGTTCATCTCAATCCAGGAAACATTCTAATTTCAGATGAATCTGGCGTATATTGTATAAACATTCTGATTTCTGAAAAAACTTTCTTTATATTGGTGGATCAAACATTTAGATTTCAGACAGAACTTATCTTATGTCTATACTTTTAAACATTCTGATCTGTGTGAACTTTCTGTCATTTTATAATCATTTTATAATGTGTGGCAGACCTATGATCAATCCCACCCATTTTAAGATCCAAGCACCTCAAAACAAAAAGAATAACAAACACTTTTTTTAACCAAAGTCTATTAGCATTTCTATATTGAATCATAAATTGGTTTCAGTGTTTAAGAGACACGCATAAATGGAAATAAAACTGCTTTGTAACCACAAAGCAGTTAATAAAATCATCCCTGTACAAGGTTGATAAAAAGAAATTCCCGTTGGGTGGAATATGAGGTAATGCAGAATATTGGATATCCTAAGAAAAATTAAGCAGTCCTTTGTATAAAGATTTGCAAAGCAAAGTCAAAGAACAATATTTCTTATGATTATAAAGATGAAAAGAAACGATTCCGGCACCCCCATCCGCTCCAGAGACAAAGAGCACACTGGGTATGAATTTGAGCGTGTGTTTATAAGTTTATAAGTGCGCTGTCAAGCTTCCTAGCTGTTTGTGTGCGAGTGTGTGTCAGTGTGTCTCCGCGGGTAGGAGTCTGTGCTACAAAAGGTGAGTTTGCCTTTGAACTCTAGTCAATGACTATGGTCGAATGTCTGTGTGTCCTTCGGGATTGTCTAAAGATTTATATAGTGTTTATGTGCATGTATGTTTGTGTGTGTGTGTGTACGAGCATACCTGTTGTACTGTATCTCTCTGTGTGTACAGAGATTCACATCTACCTCTGTGTTCGCCTTTATCTGTGTGTGTGTGTGTGTGTGTGGGGTGGAGGGTGTGGGGGAAGAATCTTACGACATGTGACAGCTGGTGGGCCGATGCCAATGGGGAAGGATAGAGCAGAGATGGAAATTGCTGTTGCCAAGGCAACGCAGCGCTGGAGTGGCTGATAGTCGGGTAGCGAGAAGTCGCTGCCAGCTGAGACAGTGAGAGCTGGAAAGGGAAAACAATGCAAATTATTAGCCATTATTATTATTATGAACATCGGGATGGTTGTTAGGATGTTGCTTTCTCCGTCATAGCACTGCTCTGTCTACGCCACTTGTGACGTTTGACAATATTTTAATGTTTAACACCACACCAGCCTAGATCACAAAGTTTACTGATTAAAACCCCTGATCACATACTCACACACACATGTGTTTTGCTTTGTGGGTCATTGGACTTTGTGGGCATGCTTGACTGACATTGCCAAGATTCTACTTTTTGTTCCACATGTGTAGGTGGGGCAATTAACAGCTTCTTTTTGATGGGTTCTTTTACAATTTACATTTTTTTTGATAGTTTGATAACTTAACAGCAAATGTGCAGGGAAGTTCTGCCTAACTTTACCCTGAGAAGAAAATAACACCTGTGCGGGTGGACAGGGGCTCTCCACAAAATAAGAGTATGTTTTGATTTTTAGAACTACAACCCCCATTC
>JAOEHI010031258.1:0-24453 GCA_025447815.1 Percopsis transmontana | reverse complement strand
ACACCAACGCCCAGACGCTACGTGTCTTACACTGTTGCATAGGCTGGTATAGGTCCTTGCTTACCTCTGTGTTGTGTTGTGTGTCTGTATTTACTTGCGTGTAAATGTGTGTGTTTCTGTGTACTGGGTGTTTGCATAGCTTCGTGTGTGTGTGTGTGTTTGTGTGTCTATGGTTTTGCCTGTTTTATCTCCATACATGTCTGCATGTGTGTGTGTGTGTGTGTGGTTTGTGTAGCAAGCAGCCAATTCTGACTGTCCCAGTGGGAGTCTTGTTAGCCAGGCTACAGCAACAGGGTACTTCCCTTTTATACACACTGCACGTACACATGCACCGCACACACACACACACACACACACACACACACACACACACACACACAGCTTGGTGCGCTCACCTCTGTGACAGCGAACACTCTCTTCCCACAAGGCACCACTTTATACCACTTGTCATGTAGCATGTCCATGAAGCCATCGGACTTGTAGCGACTGACGAACTCCGACACGTTCTGGGTTAGAGGAGAACCCTGGGGCAGGCCTATACCGTAGCCTGCACACACACACACACACACACACACACATACACATTTAGAGAGTAAGAGGCACACACATAAAGATATCATATTTAATTTATTGGACCAGGTTGCAGAATCACACTAACTCTGTTTTTAATTAGCATTTTATTACATTTTTATAACGTTTAATGATTCATAAGTATTCGTTTGGAAAAGTGAAGTGAATAAATAATATATTGTAGTTAAGTTTAAAAATTGCTGCATTAAACGATCATTATGAGTTCGGGTTGTAGGGTGTGGTACGCATGAGGGGTCCTGCTGTCCTGCTGTAACATCTGGAGCTTCGCCAATGGATGGCGTGGTCTGTGTAATCCAGGTAGCGCGTTTGCTTGCATAGGGGAAACAAGGCAGCATTCATCCGAGCAAGACGAAGACACAACGGTGTAGGTTTACTGTAGGTTGAAATTTGGTAGGGACATCTTTCTCTGCTACTGCAGATACCCTTTTATGGGTTGCTATTTTCGTTTAATTAGCAAGACGAGTTCTACAACATGATTATAATGACACTAATGCCATTTTAAACTGTATTTGCTTAAACTGACATGACATTGGCATGTGTATTTTACTGTAGCTAGGTCAAAACATGCCTTTCACCAGCGGCTCACTCCATCACAATGGAAAACGTATACTTATACTTATATTACCTTTGGATTATTTATTATAAGGAAATTGCATTCTGTTAGATAAAGTTTAAAGTCCAAAGACACAACCAAGATCGTGGATCAGCAGTTTCCTTTAATCAAAATACATTTTGGGTTCAACACAGCATTGAGCATGGAAGAACAAGGACAGTTAGAGGGCGGTGACATCCGCTGGTTACGTGATCAGCTGCAGGTTTGGTACATCCAACATAAAATAAAAAAGCACAGCGTGAGCTTTCTGCGGCCTGGCCCAGTCGCTGTTTACGCTGCGCTCTCTAACGTACGTACATCTGCCCCTGAGTTTTGACACGTGATGCTAAAGCGACAGCACACTGATATATCAGCCTGTGTCATAACCCCCGACAGAGAGAAATATATCGCCGGGCCAGGGCTTTATACTCCTGTCTGTTTGAAATTGCGCCTCGTAATTCAAAACAGAGCAAATGTGTTCCTCTGCTTAGACTGAAAAGTGCGTAATATTGCTTTTGAAGACCTAGGGTTGTTTGCTTCATTTCAATTGTGCTGCAGTCTGACAGGCCTGTCGAAGGTGTCAGAGTGTCAGCCGTGAGTGTCTGTATGTATGTGTGTGTGTGTGGGGATGGGTGGGTGGGTTGGTGGGGGTGCTTAGCCCTGTCAAGGTGTGTCAAGCAGGCTGCGGACAGAATCAGAGCGTGGAGGTGTACAAGACTGTCACACTCTTTCCTACATGACAATAAAGTGTGGAACCTTCCTCTCCTCCCTTCTCTCCTGCTGGACAAACATCATTTGTCTTTTCTGTTGACAGCCTCCACTCTTCCTACGTTTGTCTGTGCGTCCCAGATGCTCAGTCAAACACCAGAATAGGCGACAAGTGTGCGCCGCGTGTCTTTTGTGTGAGTCTTCAAACTCCACCAGAAAGCCTTAAGACTTGTACAACTGTCAATCACCCCCCCCCAAACACACACACACATGCACATAAGCCTGATGTCAACTGTCCCGGCAACAACAGTCACACCGCTTGTGACAAAATCACCTGCCCACCTTGTTTAGATCGAGACGCACTCGACATACTAGATTGAGCTGTCTTATACACACAGGCACACACACCATACCGCACTCATTCAATCACACACACACCATACACCACTCATTCAATAACACAAACACACACTGCACACACTCACTAACACACTACATTCATTCAATTTGTCATTCATTCACTCACTCCCACATACACACACAAGTCTGAGAGGCTGCATGTTCCCTGGAAATGTTAACACTGTTATTCATAAGGCATACTAGACAACCTTGTGGTTTTGAACTGACATATTTACAGTAATCAGGGCAATATTAATAATTTGATAACTAATTTCCTGCCATTACAGCTATACCGTATACTATACAAACAGGCCTATGCAATAAATGAAAGCTACTACTGTCTACATAAATTACACATAAATGATTAACACTTCAAGTGGGCTTTCTGACAAATTTAACGTAATAAAGACATTAATGTTAGTTGAATATGCCCGTGAGGACCATTTTTTGTCGCTAGGTGAATGTGAGGCTAATTAACTTTCCAGGTAACTTAGCTATGACTAACGTTAGTGATGGTTTATTGATTAGCACTCGCAAATCAGGCCTGTTTTCACCCAAAATGGGGATGTAAGTGATAGTGATATAACACTCTAGTACATTGTATTTATCCACTCTTTAATACATTTGAAAGTAAGGAAATAGAGATACAATGGCTTTTGTTGAATTTCCTTCGGGATCAATAAAGTATCTATCTATTTATCTATCTATCTATCTTTGCTGGGGTACGGCAACACCACTTGGACAAACCATGCGCAGAACTGCAGCCTAACACTAAAACCGGTAGTAATAATGATGGCAATTTATTACGTTTAGTTATGATTATGATTACATTTGCTCTGTAATCTCTGTCTCTTCTCTGAGGTGATGTCTTCTCATCACCTCAAGCTCAACTTTGAAAAGACAGAGCTACTCTACCTCCCGGCAAAGAACTGCTCCCAAATAGACATGTCCATTACCCTTGAGATCACCTCAGTGTCCTCCTGTCCAACCGCAAAGAGCCTCAGAGTTGTCTTGGACAATCAACTGTCCTGTGCAGCCAACATTGCCCGATCCTGCAGATTTGCCCTCATTAGAAGGATAAATCCTTTCCTCACAAACAAAGCGGCACAGCTCCTAGTCCAAGTTATAGTAATCTCACGTCTAGACTACTGAAACTCTCTACTCGCCGGATTACCGGTCTCTGCTACCAGACCCCTACAACGAATCCAAAATGCAGCAGCCCGTCTTGTATTTAACCAACCAAAGTTCTCCCACGTAACCCCCCTCTTCCAAGACCTTCACTGGCTCTCCGTCTCAGCCCGTCTCAGCCCGCATCCGATTCAAGACATTAGTGTTGGCCTACAAGGCAGCAGAAGGAACTGCCCCGCTCTACCTCCAAGCAATGGTAATATTCCAGCCAGAGCATTTCGTTCTACCACCTCGGCCGGCAGGCTGGCACCTCTGTCACTACGAGCTGCTCGTAAGAGTCGTGCAGCCCAGTCCAGACTCATCTCTGTCCTGGCACCGCAATGGTGGAATGAGCTTCCTGCAGCGGTCAGAACAGCAGAATCACTACCAATCTTCCGCAAGAGACTAAAAAATCACCTCTTCAAAATCCATCTTGGTACCTCGGCCACCGATCTTTCTACCTCATAGCACTAATCCCACTATAACAATCCTTATTCTATCCTCCTTTCCTCCCTTTAAAAAATAAATTCCTTCTTTCTACTTGGATCAGCTCTAAGAATATTAAGCACATTGCAGTCAGCAATTATTGGGAGTGAATGATAACTTTCGATTATTGCAATTGACTGTTTTGAGGAGCGAATGATAAACTTTCGAGTAATGTTGTGTAAATGAAAGTAATTGGTGGTGGTTGGTCGAGAGTAAACGCGAGCCAGAGGCACACACACAGACGATAAGGCGAGTTCAACGCTACAAGCGTGGTTTTAATAACAAAAGGACCACACGTACAGGGCTTCAAACCAAAACAATGACCAACAGCACCTTGTGCTGTTAGCGAAACTTAAATAGTCCACTAATCAAAAAACTAAGGAGGCGCACCTGTAGGGCTAATCAGCCTACAGGTGCGCACTGGGGAAGGGAGACACGGAGCGCGCATGGGTCTATGCGCGCCGATCGTGACAAACTTTTGACAAATGTACTAATTGTAAGTCGCTTTGGATAAAAGCATCTGCTAAATGATGTAAATGCAAATGTAAATGCTAATGATTATTTTGGACGGCGTGGTTGCCTGTCGTAGCATAGCAATTTTTAATTTAATGATATTTTTTATATCCATATTTTGGGGGGCATTTTGTTGTTGTGCCCCCCCCCCACAATATATATAATAATTATAGCCTTAAATCAGGGTATATGGCCAGTTTCTGTCCCTGACACACACACACACATATCCTACAACCAGTAGGATCTGACTAACACCCTGCCTCCAGTAAGTCGTATCTCTTGTTTCCAAAGTCTCTGACTGCTCCATAAATCCTGCCCTCGTTCTCTCCCAGACCGTCACCCCCCCCCCCTCTCTCTCTCTTTCTCTCTCTCTCTGTGTTGTTGTGTTAAAGGTTTGTCTTGATTAGGCGACTCTGATGGCTGGCTCTTTTATCACTTCCTGTGCAGGAATGAACAAACTGGCAGTGGGCAAATGAAAGCTCTCTATCTCCCCCGCCTGGCAAAACCAAACCTCCACATCCTCTGGAGGTTTGGGGCTCTACAGAGTGACCATTTCACTCGCATATGTGAGTAAAAATGTCAGTGTGCGAAAGTGAAAAAACATTTAGGCACACTGGTGCGAGTGACATTTAACCACCATTCCCTCTGGCTCAAATCTGCCAAATTGAGCAGTGTTAAGAAGTGCCCCGTGCACACAATCATACCGCGCACAGTCGTAGTATGTACAAGCAGGAGGAAGTGACTGCGGTCAAGGGAAACCAGGTATTTGTAAAAAAAAATGTCTCGCCAGCTGGAGTTGATATTGTACTGAGCGTTTATGTGTGCAGTTATGGCAAATCATATGCAAGTAGCTTTTTGTTTAGAGAGAAGCTATGTGGTCACATAATACAGTATGATCTATACATTGTTTCATATGGCTATGAATCTAAATAGGCAGCTATAATATCTGTATAATATACTGTATATATATAATACCTGCATCATTTTCATGATACATTTAATGAAAAAAATATATCATGAATTGCTCAAAATTCCTATACGGTTTCTTTCTCTGGTTGTCCTTCTCTATGCCCACATTAAATATGGAGATATTCTACTGTAAAATTTCTAATATAAATTAAGTGAAATGAACTCAATATACCATATGGGACCATGTCACATTGACAATTCAGCCTGTTTTGTGATTTATTTTAGTCAATGGTATTACAGTAGAGATGATAATGGACATATCATACTTAACTTGCGTATGGTTCATTTTATTTGCAGATTGCTTGAATGCAGTATTATATGTAAATAATTCAAGAGAAATAATCTGTTGCGATTTTGTGGGTAAAAGGGTTGTGTTATGCCTATGCACATTTTTGGCGCACCCATGCTCCTTAAAAAAAAAAATTACTGTAGAAACCTGTCTGGTTCTCTCTCCTATTTTGCCCCCTTTTGTGGTGCTCATTCTCTCATTCCCTTTGTCCCTTTATATCTGACACCCTCTCCTCTCCTCCTGTGCTCTCTCCTCCCCTCCTCTTCTCCTCTGTTTTCCTGTTCAGACTCCTGTTAGGACTATTTCCTGCCTTTAACTTCAGGCTTTTTCAATTCAGTTCCTTCCTGTTCACCTCAGCAGAGCAGACTGTGTGAATAGACACCCAAAAGAAGTGTGGCTTCGCTGCCTGCATTTTAATGTTGCCTATGACTCAACTAGCCATCCAACCGACCCACTCTACATACTGATGGGACGGGCTTGGTCGCCGAGATGAGTGTCCCAGCACGCCACCAGCGACACGGCCCGCTGTACGGACAATGGGCAGCCAAGTAATTATTCGGCTGTCGTTGTCTTCTGTTGTGCTAAACAGGCAGCAGCCTGGCAATGGGTAGTCTCCATTAGGGGTCTACACAGCGCCGTCTCACCCGTGCTAGGCAGTGATTGACAGTAGTATGGATGTTGCAGCCAGCGGTCGGTCCCGGCTGACTCCCTCGCCACTGTCTATTAATGTGCCTGCCTGTCTCGCAGATGGGATAAAGAGATAGCCAACACAAGCTCACATGTATACTGTACATGAATACACACGGGAGGTTGCTCATAAATACTGTATGCTTTATGTGACGCATGAGGGCACAGCAGGGGGCCTGCTGCATTCCTACAATGAAGACCCCTATAGCAGGTGAATATAGGAACCACAGCCCTATTGGCCATCAATAATAGCGACGATTATGATTGCTGAATCTAATCATAAGTGTATGCAGATTTGGCACACTTGTTTACATGTACAGTACATGCATATTCCACTATTATTCTGAATATTCAACAATTATTTAGAATATTCCACAATTATTTGTAATATTAAAATCAATAATGTTTGAGATATTATGCAGAGAATGATAGATTTAAGGGCAGTATAACACGATTGGAACATTGTCTTTCTCATAATGAGGGCAATACTGTGCACATGTAAACATATTTATTGTAGACTTCATGTCTGTTTTGCAGCGTGTGTAGGGAAAACTAGTGCAAACAATGCGCTAACTAGGCATGGCTGTTAATAATAGATGTCTGTGTATTGTTCCTCCACGGGGCTTTGGTTCACACAGAGCATCACTGTCTACCCAGTCACGATACACCTTATTTGATCATTTTATGTGAGCGATACACTCTCTGACTTTCTGTGTGTGCACACTGTACCTTCGATGGCGAACGGTTTTCCAACCGTTAGCAGTTTGCATTCTGCATCAATGGAGACCTCAAAGTCCAGCAGGGCTTTATCCATGATGAAGGCATCTAGGGTAGGAGGATCTGTCCTTGAGCACAAACAAACAGACACACACACACACGTCACGAGTGAGGGAGACTCAAATAGACGGCGAGACATTTGTGCATACAAATATATGAAATGTAATATCTTGGCAACGGAGCATAATTACTTTTCGAGACTTTCTTGCCTTCAGCAATCTTAAAATTAACAGATTTGGATTTAACAACAGTAACAAAATAATACAGCTCTACGTTAATTTAAAAAACCTGTTGCTTTTCCTTTAGTTTAATGCTGTTTAACCTCCTTAAGGACCCCTGTACCACCGGCAGGATGGTAAAGGATGGTATTTATTGAATAAAGGTGTTACTTAAAGGGACACTACACATAGACCATAGACCGTTGCTTAATGATAACGTCAACAAATGGTTGACATGCATCCTAATTTAAAGACATCAACAAAGACCTATTAAACTAGGTACGTTTACATGCAAAGAATAGTTTGAAGGCGCTGAGGCATGCGGCTTCTGGTGAAACTACTAAACTTTTTATCAGCTAAACAGTGATCACTTTTACTCCGAAGCAACTTGTCCAGCCTTCCAAGACCTGGATAAAATCCATCATTTAGTCTGCCGCTGCCACTGTCATTTATATAGATGTACATATACGAGATTAACCGCATTCTAATACGCTGTGTAAACAAATATATCATTACCTGAACCCACAGTCCCTGTAGAGGACTGATAAGGCTTTAAACACACATGGTTAGAGTCCACTCCTCCGGGGATATTGACCCAATCGAACTTAATTGACCCTCAATTATAGAATGGCCGCGGCTGGGGTAGATCAGCTTCAGCTTAGTAACCACAGTGTGCTGACTGGAACACCGACACATAGATAACATCACATGCACACACGTGCATGCTAAACGCACTCAAATGCCTGTCCACAGTCCTAAATGAAGTGTGCACGCAGACAGGCACACACATATGCAGCTGAAGCCGTCTGATGTCATTTCAGAATGATCAAATTAGCAGACTTGTTATTCAGGTCAAATACTTGCATCTACTGCAAAACAAAAGGTGACTTTACAAAGTCTTTTATAAAGTCTCTGTCTGGCACAGACAGAGAACCGCCTGCCTATGCCAGGCCTGTCAAACAGGAGGAGCAGGAGAGACTTGTTTTGGGACTTAAGAGGGTCAGAACTAGTCCATTTCTGCCCTTGGAATATCTCAGAGAGAGAGAGAGTGTTTGTGTGTGTGTGTATATAACAATGTCTCTCTTTATCTGACTACATGTATGTGTATGAGTTGGTGCACGCTGCGTGAGTGACTGTGTGTGTGTGTGTGTGTGTGTGTGTGTGTGTTTACGCTTGTCGCGCACGGCTTTGTGCCGCTGCCAGCGCGTGCATTTGCATCTGTCTACTCATAGCAGCCCGTCCCTCCATGAGCTGGCTTGTGACTCATGTTTTCTTTCTGAGATTTGAGAGCCGTATTGGGGTCAGTGGTTCTGCCAGCACAGTGTTTTACTTCTCCATTCCTGTGGTGGCTTCCACTTCAGCTCCATCTTAATCCCCTCTGCTCCCATCATCCGCCTCTGAACAAGCACTTTGCGGCTCTCTTACGTTGTGCCTTGCAGTGAGCACACATATAGGCTCAAACTACAAACTTTATTTCGCACTGTGTTTGATGTGCATGGAGAGGCTATAGCCGGTGTATTTGTGTGGTGTGTGCCACGCGGCGGTCTGTAAAAGTGTGCGCCCCTGTACTTGCCTCAACCAGGATAACTGTGTTTTAGCCTTCTGCTCTAACGTTCCCCTCCTTGGAGTGTGTGTGGCTGTGTGCAATGTGTATTTTAAAACCAGACATATACTCAGCTGAAATTATTGTAGCCGGTAGGGAAATTAGGTTATTGCAGCTTCAAATGATCCAACACAGCGGGGGAATAAACAGCACATAAACTAGTAACACCAGCATTACAACACTGTTTGATGTTCATTGGAAATGTGACTTTAAGTATTTATATATAAATAAACAGTATAAATATTTAAATATGAGAAATTAGTGTTAAACTTTCTCAAAAAATAAAACAACAACAACCGGGAAAATATGAGTGAATTATTATGTAAATGTGAAATGTAAATATGTAGATGATTAAGAGAATAGCTGCTATATTTGAATGCACGTAAACGTATTAATGTAAACCTGTGTGCTTGTGTCTGTGTGTGTAATTCTTATTTGCCAGCTCAATGGCCTGGCAATGGTCTTGAGGGTCAACGCCAGCGCGAGTCATGACAAGGACATGGACCTATATGTCAGTCTATGTCTGGTCCTGTGATAGACAAGCATTTTGTGTGCGTGTGTGTGTGTGTCTTACTTCAACATGTGCACGCCATCGGGGGTGGTGGGCTGGTTGAAGCGCCTCATGTAGTCGTGCATCTCTGGGAAACTCTTCTTCATGTAGTCCTCGGCGCTGCTCTCCCTCACCGTCCCAAAGCGGAACCCCAGGGACGGATGGTGCAGCTGGGACAGCACGACGGGAGAGAGGGAGAGAGAGAGAGAAAGACAGGCAGAGGGAGCTGGGACATCATAATCAGGACCCCCGTCAATTTAAAATACTGCTGTGAGGCCCCTCCAAGGTTTTGAATAAACACAAGAGAGTAAACCTTGTTAAATAATTCCGATCTTTACTCATTAGCCTGCCCTTGTGTAAGGTTTGAGATAGCAGGTGTGTGTGTGTGCACAGGTGCTAATTCTATTAGCATTTCGTGTAGTGTGTGCTCACCTGTGTGTGTGTGTGCGCGCGTGTGTGTGTGTAGGTGTGTGCTGTGCGTATGTGTGTCAGATTAGATCAGATGGAACTTTAATAATCCCCTGGAGGAAATTGTGTCTTTGCAATAGCAGTGCTCTAGAATAATATGCTGTAGATAGAGGCCAAGTACGACAATAAAAGCTAATACAAAAGATTACACAGTAACTAGGTACAGAGATGGTGTGTAATTATGTGTGTGTCTGCGTGTGTGTGTGTGTGTGAGGTGGTTTGAAGGCTTGTGTCCTCGGTCGCCCGTGAGGACTGACCTTGTCGTCGTGGATCCCCGAGACCTGTTCGAAGGTCTTCTCCCCCACCATGACGGCTGCCAGGTTGGCAGTGTAGCTGGACAGCACCAGCAGGCAGAAGATAGCCCACAGGTTCATCAAGAAACGCCCCGTCCAGCACTTAGGCGTCTGTACGGCGGAACAAGTTAAGCCGAGACAAAGTCTGTATAGCAAAGTTCATTCACTGTAAAGGTAATGTGCTTCACATAAAAAGACAAAAAATGTATAGGCATGTGTGCAAACAGACACGCAAAATTAAATACGAATAAACAAACGCGCACCCACCCACACTGCACCACCCATACACAAAAACAAACCCTTCACACCCACACAGATATGGCATTTATAAACACCCACCCATACACAAAAGATGCTAGAATTCTTGCACAATGGTATTATTATTAGCCCAACATTCCAACAATCGAATGAAGACACAAATACTAAAATCTGAAGATGGCATTAACAAAAAGATGCAAGGGTCCTTTCAAAATGTGCCACCTAATAATAGACATATGTCAAGATGTCAATCAAAGCTCTTTTTGGCAGACAGGCAGATTACAGAGAAGTCAACACGACGCGCTTAACACATATTAAAAGTGTATAACAAAAATAATAATTCATTTTTTGCCAATTTGTCTTATTAAAAGCAATAAAAATGTACCAAAGCCTTGTTAAAATGTAACACAACGATAAGAGAGTCCCCTGGGAAATAAGGGTTTTGCGCTGCAGCTCTTATATTAAGTGACTGAGTTTCCATTATGCTTTGTTTAACACTCGTACAGGTTGCGCATATGTCTGGTCCACCTGAGCCATTTTCCTTCAAGGCCTGTCACTTTCAGTTGAGTAACTGTCTCCTGTAAGGACATTGTGACATAGCTCTTTATGGCCACGCTTGCTGAACCAAGTGTTGACCTTGTGACCTTTCTTCATGGGAACATCTCTGTAACTGCTGTGTATCCCCTCCCCTCAGCCTGAGTGCTTTTTACTGCTTCCTGTGGAAACTACTCATCAGTTTTAATCAAATATGCTGTCAGGATGTTACCAAAACTGAAGCCACACGGGACATAATTGAAGCAAATGGTGTTGGAGAAAATTGTGTCACATTAAAAAATTGCGAGAGTCAGAACAAGTTATCATAATAATGATGAATGTTGGCACAACGTGTTACTAAATTTGTGGCTAGAACAGAGGACTGACATGTTTTTAATCCGACGCTGTGTTAACCATGCATGGCGTTGCTACTGTGGATGTTGCAGGATCACTCATATGTGACAGGGTTCTGAACAAAGCAAGTAAAGAAATACACTTCAAATCAAATGTAAACTGAAAAGTAGGGAAATTGAAATTGTTTTTCATCTGCGAAATCCGACTGTTCTCCATCTTGGGATTTATTTATCGATGCACCAATTTGCGTAAGGCTCCGTTCAGCATGAGGGGAATTAAAGTTCCATTTGTTTGCGGTGCAGACAGAATCTCCTGTTTAAACAGCCAGACTGTTTGGCACCGCAGACGTAGTAATCCCTATATGTCTCTGTCTCCGGCGCCTGTCCTCCTGTGTAGCTACCTTCACCTGTAGCCTACCCTCTATTGACTCAGCACGGCGCCTCGCCCATCATTCTCTGCCAGCCCCCAAAGCTCCACCTCGCTGGGCGATACACCCACCCACTTACCCTATTCCCCTCTGCCTCACTATCTCAATACCAACAACCCTGTGGCCTTTCTAAACCCATTCCCCTCTCTGCCTACCCATTTGCCCTCTCCCCTCTCTCTCTGCTGCGTGGCCCCTCCTCCCCTCGCTGCTCATCTCCCAACTTTATGTCTGACTAGATGAGGTAGTTAACCTCTCCTCCATACCTCACTTCTCCGCCTCCATCTTGCCTATCAGCGACTCCATATCTCCTTCTGCCTCCGCCGGCCCACTTAGCCTATCCCCTCTCCCTTGTGTGCGCGCTCGCGTGTGTGTGTGTCATCGCTTTCTACTCCACGTCGTAACACCCTACTCCATCACCGCTCCCCTTAGCCCCTCCTTTATCCATCTTTCTCCCATCCGCAACCACCTCTGTCATCTCCTGCTATGTCTCCATCTCTCTTTTTTAATTGCCCTTTCATCTCGTCTTCATCTTCACTCTTGGTGCGTGTCCCCCCCTCCCCCCTCCTCCCCCCCCTTCCCCCCCATCCCCTCTCCATATTGTCCCTCTCCACCCTGGGAGAGAGCTAGCTTACCTTGGTGGCGTGGGTGCGTCCAAACAGTATGGCGTAGCAGAGGTTGAGGGCGGACGAGTAGGAAAACACGCGCAGCCTGTTCCTGCCGTGGGGCGTCATGCCGAACGGGCTGTTCCACTCGTACAGGGTGAGGAAGAGCGCGGTGAGGTGCAGCGTGACGAAAATGCCCACCCACATGGACCAGTGGAGGGGCCACATGAAGGCTCCGATGGGGGCCGCTGTGTCCCGGCTCCGCACCTGGGGAGGGACCAGATTCCAATATAATCTATATTGTCTATAATCATGTACTCAATTTAACTTGAGTAAAAATTTTAATGCTGACAAGGAGAACAAATAAATAATGTGCTACCTTCAAAACATTATTTATACAGAAGACACCATTCTCATGTTCACAATGCAGAGGAGCATGAACTAAAATACAGATGATTCAGTCGGTGAAGTTATATTACCAAGGTCACTAGATACCTATTATCCCTTAAAAATTACAATCATTTGTTTTAATTTTGTGCTATCGATCATTTTGTGAGGCCAGGTTTTAATTATCAAAACAAAATAGAAACTGCATTCGACGACATTTAAATTGCCTCTCCTTATTAAATCCCTCATACCGGCCTCGCCTTTGGACTTTCATAATTACCCAAACTCTGCAAACTAATTATTGACTACTAACGATCGGCTGCATCTCGCCAGAGGGCCGATGCCAGCAGGGCAAGAGGAAGAAATGAAATTGTGGCAGCCCATATTGTCAGACTATATTGAAGTAATGTCAACCACACAGAGAGGGAGATTGACAAATCAAAGAAATACAGCTGCCTCTGAGCGCATTACTCACAATTCAGGAGACTGTCAGGACAGGCTCACATCATTAAATTTCTAACTCTGAAGAACCGAAAAGGAACTTCTAGCGGTTTCGCTGCTCCTCACCAGAATGCCCAGGCTAGTCGAATAGAAGGGGGAGGTGAAATCGATGACCCGGCTCCTGGCAGAGTTGATGGAGAAGGAAGTGACGGCCATGTCAGCTGTACCGCTGAGCAGGTCCCCCACCAGCCCCGTCCAGCGGCCCGTCCCGCTCACAGCGCCGTACTTCCCGTCTCCAACGATGTAGAGGTCGAAGGTGAAGCCCATGTCCTCGGCTAGCTTCTCCAGCACGTCGATGCAGTAACCATAACAACATTTCCTGAGGTCCTCGGGTGGGTCTGGGAGGAAAAAAATGATGATAAGGTAAAATATACATAGTATAATAAAACAACATGTATATTTATAGACATGCTATTAGAAGTGCAGGGGTTGCACTTTCACACGATGTTTGCCCAGCTGTTGAATATGAACAATGCAATCTGTTTCAGAAGTGGCTCAGGATGGCTCCCCCACATGATAGAAGAACTTGTATATTTTAATGAGGCTGAGTCCCATGGTGGGTCTATTCTCACTTTATTTTCACTGTATTCAGCTCCCAGGCTAAAAATCCTTTCAAACCATCTACCTAAAGGGAATAACGGAAAAATAAACCAATTAATGTCAGCTTTGAGGAATGTAAGTCAAGAAGAAATCTCAACAGATGAAAGGTTTGAAATGACATTGGGCAACAGAAGGCTACCGGCAAATCCTTATGGCATTTGTTTCAGGAACATACTGGTGAAATAAACAACAGATCGGTGTAAATGATACAAGAATCCTGGCAGACGCTTGATTTGGACATCACAGGTGGAACTCTGGACAGAAACGGGCGTAAAGATCATCATCGCTACACAGGGTTGGTGTTGTACAATGATTACTGTCAGAAAACATTACTGAAAGATGGCTGTAGTGCCCTTAGTGGCATTTTAAACCTCTTTGTTCATTTTCCAAATTCTGCTATGTAAAATAATTATTTCAAAAGAGAATATAAGCCACAAAAAAAGCAATATACGCACCACATCTTATCCACTAAAGGTCAAAGAGGGTTAATAGCTTATCATATGTGCCTTAAGACTGCTGACCACAGTAAGGCCTTTTTTATCATAAATCCATTCTCAGCATCCTGTAAAGATCACATGCTGCATGTACAGTCCATCAATTGATCCACATGGTGCCAGCTATAAAGCTTAGAAGAAGGTTTGTCCAGCCACACTCCTTTATTGATTTTACCCATAAATCCACTTTAGTGCTGAAGGGGAGTTGTAGAGGGCAAAGATGTCACCTGTTACATCCAACCTCTGAAATTAAATGTCCTCTATCGTAAAATTCACGTTTCTCCAATTGTGTGTCTAGTTGTGTGGTGTTTTTTGTGTCTTAGGGAACATGTAATTCAGCCTTAATTCTGAGATGCTCAGAAAATCATTGTGAAAACAAGCAAGTCTGATTTGGTTCCAGGTGTGACAAAATGTCTTGATTGTAACCAATGGTCATCAATTTCAGTCAGATCAGTCTCAACGAAATGCTCAGCTTGATGGGAGAAAAGTCTATCCAATGACAGTTGGAAAATAGAATGATATGGCGCCTTTTCCAGAGCCATGATTTCTTATTCAGTTCACCTCACCACCAGTCACGTGATGTAGATTTAGAGATGCTCTTAGTGACATTGTAATGGAAGGTAATTAAATAGAGCTTATCTCTGCTGTCCTGAAAGCATGAAATGAATATCTCACTTGTCCTCCAGGACATCCATCCCTCCATCCATCCATTCATCCCTCCATCCTTCCATCCACCCATGGATCTTTTTAGCAACTGCATTTGCTTATTGATGTTCAGGGCCAGCTAAAAAAAAAACTCCAGTTATACTTAATTTACAACCATAAAGATCTAATTAAGACCTTATAGTTGAGGAAAAACAAATTGCGCTACTATTGTTCCCTCTCTTAAGACATTGGTTTTGAGATATTAATAATTCACAATTCACAATAATTCACACAAACACACACACAACTCTACTGCCCCATTTAGTCCACATGCCTGTCTTTAGAGGTGGAAGGAATCGTGCAACCACAGGAAAGATCATGTAAATGCATTAATCCATCGATGTAAATCCTAAAGATTAGCTCATAAATACCACTGACCTTCCCCCTCCCAGTCTGCGGCTGTGGTGTTAGGGTTGTGTAGCTGATTGAAGAGGGCTTGGATCACATCGGAACGGTTGGTTCTGGGGTCCAGACACAGCTGACCAGCTGGACACAGCCCGTCTTCATCCACCTCGCGTGTGAACACAAAAGGGTGCTCCACCAGCGTCACCACCCTGAGGCGGTGTCCCTCCACGGACAGCCCCGGCCTCCAGCGGCCTCCGGGGTTGCTGTCCCCCTGTCCGTCCCCTCCCCTCACGCCGGCTCCTTGGCCCTGTCTGGGCCCCCCGCCGAACCCCGGCCACCCGACTAGGCCCAGGACCCCCCCCTCCAGGTCAAGCCTGCCCCTGGTCCACTGGCCCACCGTCACCCAGGCTGGCTGACCCAGGGCCCCCCGCTTCAGGCTCCACACATGGAAAAGCTGCGAGGAGAGGACCCGAGAAAGGCCTGCATCCACTTGGACCAGACCTGTCGCCCCAGTGAAGGAAGTGTTGGACAGAAACCTAGATAGATGGAGGGATGGATACATAGACAAACCGAAAAGAACGAATTTAGACAGATGGAAAGCCAGACTGAAAGAATGTAGATGAATATAGAGTTAGACCCATCCTCCAGTTGAAAAATGTTGCATGCAATCACAAGCAGGCCCATATGCTTACAGCAAATGGGAAATGCAACAGAAAACATATGCAAAAGCGAATAAGCGAACAAAAAAATTAAGCAGGCAGATAGACAGACAGTCTGTCTCTGGAACGAGTCTCATCTCCTCTTTTAGATGGGTGGGTGTAATAAGCGCATCTTCCAGAAACTCATAATTAAAAGTTAATGCAGTGCAGTGAGGGTCTCGTCCTATCTGCCTGTTCGTACAGACAGTCATTGCTATTCCTCTCACACTCTCTCGCTGGCCCCGCGCTGGTCTTTTACGACGGAATACATTAAGATGAGCAATCCCCAGTCACACATAAATCTGCTCTGGCCTGTTGAACCACACGGGGATCATTGGCCAAGGTTTGATTGGGCAAGGATTGCTGGGTGATGTCTCACTGTGAACTCCAACGACTATTGTTTGATCATGTCTTGATTAGTGAGGAATTGTCAGAAGGTCCTAATAATGGTAAGGTTGGTGTATAAATGTTAATTTGTGCGAAGATAGTACTTCGCCAAAAAATGTACTCGGAATGTTGGATCATGCGGGTACTGTTGATCAACTCTGGGGCAATGATATGTTTTCCCTCCTTTTCTTTGTGGTTTATACTAATCAAAAAGGATAGTTAAAAAAAGCACAAAAGATCTCAATGCAATGCAATTTGGTCTCTGACAAAGAAAGTGAATTAGACTAAAAGGAATTCCGCAAATATTTATTTGGACCCATTGGGTCAAATGTAAGCTATGTTGGAGGGAAAATGTTACTAGTGAACCTAAAAAAGTTGTTTTAGCCACCTTTTTAGCCTTTTCTCTTATCAGATCTTTCTAGCTTTCTCCAATCTCATTACTCTCTCTCTCTCTCAGTCACCCCCAGGTTAGGCTGTATGTGTGTGAATAGATGAGCAAAGAGTGTGACCACTGGTGAACGTCCACTATTTAATATGGGATATGGCTAGGAGAATGGAAAGGCTAAATTCATAGTGAGGGTCATTAACCTCACCACTAAGCTTGGGCCAGGGTAAACCCGGTCTGCACCCAGAATATGAATCCAAGGTGTGTGTGTGTGTTAAAGTTTGCTTGTGTGTTTGTGCGGTATCTCATTTTCTTGCATGGTTAACTAAAAGCAACCCGATACTATCAATTTACAGGTTCCTTCACTGCACTGTAATTCTCAAGGCTCAAATTAAAAAGGGTCCTGATTTGAAAGTCCCTATCACAGCGTCTTGTTTCATAATCCTCATTTATCTCTCTCTCTCTCTCTCTCTCTCTCTCTCTCTCTCTCTCTCTCTCTGTGGCCAAAAGAGTTTCTGCCTCGCCTTATGCTGAAATCACTCATGCTAACAACGAGGCTGAATCATCATATCGTATAGACAGCAAATTCATCAACGCAACCATTTTGGACTCATAGTCTGTCCAGTAGTGGCTGCAGCTGCGCACAAATTACCACAGAGGCAACACTGTTCATCTGTTGTTTAAGCAAAGAGATAAACTGCGCAACAAGAATCCCACTCTGTGGCTTATTAGGATTTAGAGATATAAGTTCCCTAGATATGAGAACCTGTTTTTTTAAGAGATTTGGGAAAAGACAAAAGTATGGCAAACCTTATAACAGATTTGTGTTGTCTTTTTCCTGTGCAGTGCAAATCCATGGAATTAAGTCTTCTAAAAAGGCTGTGCATGCCAGATAGTGTTGGGAAAGCAATGAACAGCGTCGGACGCAGGTGTCAAAAAGAGGGGCGTCCCACTCCCTTAAACCTTGCCAGGGTAAATGTCAGCAGAGTAGCCGTTGAATGATCGCTTCCTTATCGCTCCAACTTATTAAGTTTCGGGGTGATGTTTATAGTCCCTGTGTCTAGATCTGTTCGGGTGATGCAGCGCTCGTTTGTTTTTATGGTTTTAATCTCTTAAGGAGCGATGCGATCAGCCCGCTGGCTGTTATCTCAGTGTTGCACTGACTGACAGATTTCACGTCGATAACAGCAGCACCCTATCTATCTTCCCTTTTCACTCGCGCTCCCTCTGTCTGTTTTTTCTCATCTGTCATATCCTTTTTAACACCCTCTCCTTGCCCTCCTTAACTCTGTCCCTATCTTCCTTCAGCTGTTTCCGACTTCCTCTTCCTTTTCATCTCCCGGCGGCTTGCCTCCATTTTCTCCATTTTCTCCCTTCTCATGGGAATATCCACCCAGGGATTTATGATTTCCGGATTTACACAAGAACTATCGTCTGTTTGGCTTTGTTATCTGTATTTTCATTCTAGCTTTGCTTCTGTTAAACTCCTTGCAGCTCCATTGCTTTATATGTGAAACGCCACGACTCATTCTTTCCCCCTCATACTGTACGCCCTGTGTCTTCCCCCCTCTCTCCGTCTCCTCCTCCCTCTGTCCCTTGGGCATTGAGTTGTTAATTGCCTTGAAGTCTCTCAATCCTTACAGCTTTGTTAGGTCTGTCAAGCCCCATGGTAGGTCCGGCTGTTCCAGAGGAGAGATACAAAGGAACTAAAGTGGAGTGGAACAGGTCTAATGGTACTGCTTTGAATTTTTCTACAACTCTGGCCCCGATACCAAAGGCCACTTACAGATTATTCCACAGAATAATACAAATGTATAAATTTTCCTTTAACATGGCAGAACAGGGATGCTTGCCGTATAGTTTTCAACAAGAATGTTGAATGGGATTTTCTACAATATTTTACAGGTGTAATACGTTTTTGTGTCTCTGCTGTGTTTTATGTAGTTTAGCGTCCTGTCCTGTGTAATGTCTGTTCTGTGCCAGTGGGTGCCTTATCTGTTCTGCTCTGAGCCAGACCGACTTAGCAGTGTAAAGCTGTATGTAAGCTCGCGAGATCAGGATGGTCTCACGAGGCTAATACAATATCCAATATCTCAGAGCAGACAGCAGATTCCTTTTCATGGTCTAGGACAGATTTTAAACGATGGGTCAGTGAGCTGGGTATGAGTGATGTATAAAAGAGAGGATTTTGACTTTTATGTTTTAAGCAAAAAGCTTTATGGGATCTTGTGTATTCGTGCACCTCACTGTATACGTGTGTGAATGTATTTAATGTGTGTGTGTGTGTGTGTGTGTGTCTGGGTAGGTTAGTGTATGTGTGTGTGAGCCCCATCGCTGTGTGTGTGTGTGTGTGTGTGTGTGTGTGTGTGTGTGTGTGTGTGTATGTGTGTGTGTGTGTGAGTGTGTGTGTGTGTGTGTGCATGTGTGTGTTATCACAGACCACACCTTGAGAGCACATGAAAGCTGTCTGAGGCCCTTTTAAAACCTGCAAGGATTGAAGCAGCAGCGAGGAGATAGGAACAGACAAAACTCTGGTGGCAGTCTGAGAATCTGTACGCCATAAAGACCTCCCCCCCACCCCCAGTGTGACAGCACTATTCAGAAGACATCAGCCCCAGAGAGCAGAGGACAGGCAAGGGCAGCAGTCACAGAGTGCAGTCACAATACCAGGGCATTAGGCCCCCCTGGAAGGTGTCTCAGATATAATAACCTTATAGATGAGAGAAGTTTTACGGTATATACTAAATTGACAGCGTTTTATCAGCATCTACCTTATCACCCCTGTCGAGTCAAAACCTTGCAATTCCGATTGTAGCAATTTAGTGATTTAAGATAAGGTAAGATAAACCTTATAGGTTTAAGATAAGGATTTATAGTCATTCATTGTGACCCTAGCTTTGGGGGAAATGGTTACAGGCCCTTCTACTGTGTATGTAACTGTATGAATATGTATCTCTCTTGATGCATTTGTTTGTGTGTGTACATTTGTGTTCATCTACCTGGCAAGGTATTGTCCAGAGGAGGGCAGCTCGTGTTGGTTTGGTTTGTCGTAACAATTCACCATGTTCTGAATCAGCGCCAGATCCGGCCTCACCATGGTTGCCGCAGTGACCGCCCGGCCAATCAGCTGCAAGGCATCGCGAATGTAGAAGCTGATTGGTTTGCGGCCAACCTCCCCGTAGGCCAGCAGACCCAGGGGACCTCCAAGAGTGTGTAGCGAGTCTGGAGACAAGGGGTATCCCATAATCCACTGCAGCGCAGGTAGCAGAGGGGCGAGGCGCTGAGCGGCTCTAAGCACGGAGGAGAGGCACTCTGGGTCAGAGCCCAGGAGCAGGACGGAAGAGATGGGGGAGGCGGAGCGCAGGAAATGAGCGGAGAGAATCTTCAGCGCCTCCTCTTCCCTCTGGTCCTCCCTCCTCTCCTCGCTGGCCTCCCCCCTCCTCCCCTCCGCTCCTCCGTCAATGCGAGTGAGGTTGATAACGTCCCAGAGACGCCAAGTGGCACCGCTGTACGTCTGCAGGTGGGACAGCAGGCCCTCGCCCCCCTCCTCCCAGCCGGGACAGATCACAGCTGCTCCCCCCCAGACCCCCTCTGCCCGGCCTCCCCCAACTCTCTCCCCGTCTCCCCCCCGCAGCACGGAGAGGAGCAGGCTGCCCAGGGCCGAGGGAGGCACACGGGCCGACATCTGCAGATGGAACTGATTCTGTCAGAGAGGACAGAGAAGGAGAGAGGGAGAGAGAGGGAGGGAGGGAGGGAGGGATGGAGAGGAGAGGAGAGGAGAGGAGAGGAGAGAAAGTTCCAAATGAGGTAAAGCAAAGAGAGGATAAAGGATTAGAGGGAGATGGATGGAAGTTTGGAAGTGGGGAGAGGGAGGAGAGAAGAGAAAAGGAGCAGAGATGAAAGAGCAGAGGGAAAAGAGGAGAAGAGATTAATAGATATGGCCAATCCCCAACACCTCAGGCTGAATAATACACGGAAGAAACACAGCACTTAGCGACACAGCAAAATAAACCCCCCCAAAAACAACAACAACAAATTACTATTTATAAAGATTACACCACAGAACAGCTCTTGCCGTCACTATTTGCGACAATATTAATCAGAAGCAATCACTCCTATCCCGTCATTATCCACCTCAATGTGAAGAGACACTCGGGCCCAATCAAACAAGGACTTAATGATTCACATCTGATCAGCAACATCACACTGAGCTTGGCACGCAAACACTGATGCCCACAGTTCATCCAGAAGCTGCCGTGTCCCGGCCCCCGTGAAAACACTGGCCTGTTTCATACTGTTCCAAAATGGATAACACTGTTGTCCTTGAACGCAGCACCACGGGTGGACATCCCCTTCCTCGGGCAAGGTCTGGAAGGGATACTAGATGGACCCAGTTAATAATGACTTAAGATGTGCAGTGCATCACTCTGTCTGATAGAACTGAGATGGCTAGGTTGTACAAACTAGGCGCCCACATACACACACATACGCAGATACACTTGACATAATCTGGCACTATACACACTTAAACACTTGGTCTTTGTATTGAGTATGGGCATCCACATACACTATTGAGACATTCTACAAAGACCCACAGAAGCCCACACACTTGTGTGTACTGTACACCTTGAGACTTCCGAACCCCCTGCGCACACAATAACGCCCTGAGAGAGATGAAACCTCCACCCCCACAGGCCATTCAGATGGAAATGTGCCACAGGGGAGTGCAAAGCAAACAGAACGGCCCTCCTCTGAAAGGTCCTTGAGTCGCTTTAGAGAGAAAAGGAACCTCACTGAAGCCGTTACAGACGAAATGCAGAACATTTAGTTATCCTGCTTTCCGGGGTTAGCTTTATAGCGGGGTAGGTTAGCAAAGACAGGGCGTTTGAACACAACCGGGGCGTCTTAGAAGAAAACCACAGCAGGAGAGCATGTGTGTGTGAGAGAGAGAGGGAGAGAGGGAGAGAGATGGAGAGGGAGAAGGAGGGAAAGCAGCAGGGAGGATAATAGAGGGATACATATTGGAAGCAGGTGTCACTACAGGTGTGTGTGGAGTGCTGTTGAGCATATCACCCTCAGGAGGGATGCCTGAATGTGCCCAACTGTCGCATGTATGTCTGTATCCTGTACCGTCAACATCTGCCACTGTATGACCCCATGTTGGGCTATAAGGATTAAAATAGAACTTTAAAGTGGTTTTGGGGGAATTTGAGTGTATTTGACTTCAAATCCACTGGCTGCCTTCCACACAAGTCTCTCTAATTGCACATCTTATAAAGAATAAAGTACTGCTGAGTTATGGGTTGAAGATTCAAACTGACTGATTATCGGTGAGAGGTCACAGATTAGATACAGAAGAAATTCAAGAAAAATAAAAAAAAAGTACACTTAGGTTGAGTTTTTGTTCTCTAGTACATTTTCGAGCCTTTCATGCAGTGTATTACGTCAACATGATTACAATTAGGTCATTTAGCAGACATGCTATTATTTCATGGAGCAGGTAAGGGTTAGGCATCTTGCTCAAGGATGCTTACAGGTAGGCCAACCCTGGGACTCAAAACCATGACCTGGAAGTCCAACACATACATGATCATATTTTAATATTGATGGTAAAAAATGACCACAGACAAACTTAAGACCAGTCCGTGCTTGAAAGTGAAAAATCAAGAAACAGGTTTATTAAATAACAATGCAATAATTCAATGTGCGCACAAGGGAGAAAGACATTAGCTTCACATTAGCAATGCTCCACCAAACCTCAATCTGCCAAACAGTAGGAGACTCAATCTTAAATAGGTTAAGATTCAAAGTAAACGGCGGAGGGTCGAGTCACAAGTCAGGTAAGCAGACATTGGATAGAAGTGTAGCCTGTTTTGGGACATGACACTTAGGCACGGGAAAATAGATAGACACAGACAATAGATAGAAATTTGGGATTCATAACAATATCACACATAGATGCAAGACTAAAATCTGCTATTTGAGTCGGGAGTGGCTGTTATGCAAAAACACATACATTCCTGCCTGTGTTTAACATGGCTGTGTCACACAACACCCTGAACTCAAGTGAATGTGTTTTAACTCAAAATCCCAGTTCCTTCAATATGTAAGTCTAGACTAGGCTAATAGTGGGACTTAATATTTACATTTTATGCATTTAGCTGACATTCCGGTCCAGATTGACTCACAGCAAGTTTAATTTAAGAGTAACCTAAGCCACATTATAGGAAAAGATAATACATTTAAATGCTTAGTAGGGCAGTAGAAGCTTTTCATGTTATTAATTTAATCTTTTCAGTTGTTGATGAAAGCAAATTTACATTGCAGCAGCATGGGGACGGGATAGTCTAGTGGTCTAGGTGTTGGACTCCCAGCCGGAAGGTCCTGGGTTCAAGCCCCAGAGTTAGCCTACCTGTAAGCATCCTTGAGCCTTGAGCAAGATGCCTAACCCCTATCTGCTCCATGTAATTGTAAGTCACTTTTGATAAAAGCATCTGCTGAATGACCTAACTGTAATTATAAAAGAGGCGGTGAACTTTGTGACAGCTTGAAATGATCCAATGTGACTCCATTGTTGTGGCAGTTTTCTTGAATTCTCTAGGTAATCAAACCATTGAAACCATAAATTTAGACCTTTTGTGAAAGAATTAGAAACACATGAAATCTGTATTCACACAATATAGCAATAACACAGTTTATTATGGATACAATAGTGTGGTGCTGTTGAAAACGTTTTTTTGAAAACCCTTTCAGACCAGACTATGTACAAATAAGAGAAAACACATTCAATTATTTAACAGACACTCAAAAGTTGATTTTGAAACTAGAAAATGTCAGGCTGCTTATATTCTCACACTCAGACCCTTGATAATTCAAGAGTCTTATTGTAGGATACGATAAAGGGGGTGGTATTTCCATGTGAAATTTGGGCCCCTGCAGCCCCTTGAGACTGTGATGTGATTAAGGGATATATAAATAAATGTGACGTGACTTTTAGCAGCTTATCCAAATGCTGTTTAAAAGAGGTGTTGACACTGAAAACTTGATGTTGAAAAGTTTGAAAAACACGAATCAGTGTTGGTGGGGAGGGGCTCTTAAGCCTCACTGTTTACTGGGGTTACTCTATGGCAATACCAGTAATGGAGGTGTTTACTGACTAAGACCTCCTGTCTCTCTTTCTATGTTCAGCTTTTTGATACATTGAGCCCAGAACATTTTGCGACACTCCTACATTCAGTCACAGGAACTTCTAGGTATCTCAGATTAAGCCGAGGAACTGGCTGTGCTTGCTGCTCTTGGACAGTTGAGGTTCACATTGAAGGGCTCGGTGACTCTTCAAATCAGACTTTTCAATAGGAAAGAAGCATATCTGTCCAAACTGAACATTTACTGTTAAAGAAATTATTCTAAACTCTTATCAATTAACCTTCAGGACAACAACTTTCCAAAGTAGATCTTTAATATAA